>VSMD01099769.1:0-72662 GCA_008750895.1 Mirza zaza | reverse complement strand
AAACAAACAAACAAAAAGACCTGAATAATACAGAAGGTTAGGAAAGAAAGTTTCCTTCTGCCTAGGCTGCCAGCCACCCATTCTTCTCTGAGGCGGCCACCATTACAGCCAGAGACACGGAAAGTGATTCAAGTTAAAGAGCAGGTCTCCACCTAGGACTCCATCCCCCTGCCTAGCTGACATCTCAAAGGCACCCAAGGCCCGTCATGTCCCAAACAGGTCATCTTCCTCCCAGCCTGGCTTCTCCTGCAGAGCTGCGCCCTGCAGAAAGCTCACCTGCCGCCAGCTGGTGGTCAGAACCAGAAACCAAGGACAGCACACCTCTCCCTCACCCCTTATCTAAACCAGTCCCCCAGTCCTGTCATTGCTACCTTCAAAGTGCCTCTCAACCCATCTGCGTTCATCCAGGCCCAGCCACCCAGGGTGCCAGCCCCTCGCACCTCTGGCTGGGCCACACCTTGGCCTCCTTGTCTTCCTCACTTCCATCCTTGCCTCGCTTGAACCCACGCAGTGCCCATCTGCTGCCAGGCGTTGATCTCCGTGCTGATGTGATTGCAGTACCACCCTAAGGCTTCTGAATGCCCCTGGTGACTGGAACCCTCTCCCTCCCTCCCTGGTCACCTCAGTATTCTTCCTTCCCTCCCAGGGTCCCAGCCTGAAATGCTCCTCTCTCCTCCCTTAGGCCTCCTCCAGGCTCCCAAGATTAGATCACAATGCCCATGATCCTGCCCCCTCAGAGTGCCAGGTGCATCTGCCTTTTGTAGCATTTACAGCCCTTGAAATTTTACATCTAATTCTGATGGATTCCTTGATTAACATCTGCCCCTCCCCCATCCCCCAACTGTAAACTCCCAGAGGGCAGGGACCAGTACCTCAAGCTCTGTGACTGGCTTAGAGTGGCACTCAACCGATGTTGGCCAAGTAAATGACCGATAATGACGGCGGAATAAGGCATTTATTCTTAGATGATGTCCTTCCTAGTTTTAGGAATCAACGTGTCCTATCTTTTATGAAACGATGGTATTACGAGGTGGTGTTTATTTATGGATCTACTTAGCAAAATTAAATGTTAGCAATTGAATGGAGGGATCCTTCAATTCAAAGCTGTTTAAAGTCCAAGGATAGAATCTCAGAGTAGAGAGAAACCATGGAGGACTTCTAATATGCCGATGAGAAATAATTAAGTCCCCTCGACTTTTGGGGCAACTTAAAACTCTCCCAATTACTCCGTTCCTTCCTTCTCTCTCTCCCCTCTTCCTTTCCTGTCTGAGGGTCTTCAGGAGCATTCTCTTATCTGGGGCTCTATGATGTTGGGGCAAATGAGACCCTGAGAGACTGAGAATTCTCCAAAGTTAGTGGCACCTTCCAGTCCAGAACGGACCTATCCCTCTGCCTACCTATTGCCACACCTGTCTACATAATGCACAGTTGGCCCACAGATCTAAAAGACAACCCAGCAAATGTAGAGCTAAAAAGAAACAGAAAAAGACAGTCCCACTCCGTCTGGCTGGCCCGATGTTTTCAGAGTAGGTGTTCTGTGAATGAATGAAGGGCTGGGTGGGGAACCTGCAGCCTTGAGGCCACGTGTGGCCTCCCAGATTCCCAAATGTGGCCCCTTGACCTAATCCAAATTTTACAGAACAAATCCTTTTAATAAAAGGATCAAGGATCAAGGCTGAAGAGGTTTGGAAAACATTCAGTAGGGTGAGGGGCTGGGGTTGGTGTGGGGTGTGGGGTGTGGGCAGGAGAATGGCTGTTTCAGATGTGATCAGGAGAGGGTGGGCACACACATTCCATTTCTTGCACACGCATGTGCTCATGCACACACACATACACGCACGCCAGGAATCACACTGGCCGTTAACCCCAGGCAGCTGTCCCCCAATGCCCTGCACTGGCCTGGGACATGTAGAAGCAGAGAAGGAGTGGAGTAAATCCCACCCCAGCTAGAAAAATCCAGGTCCCAGAAAATACTCAACAAATGTGTGTTCCCTTCCTCCTTCTTTCCTGGTGACAGTGACAGATAGGGGCCCCCTGGGGGGAGTGTATTTTCATCTTCCCAGAGAATGCGATCCATTATTCCAGGACTTTTCTATCCTCTCTGCCTCCACACAGCCTTTCAACCCAACACTCAATCTCTCATGGAATATTCTTGACACTTTAAAGGATCTGGCCAGCATGTAACCCAACGTGGCTGCATTCTTTAATTAATATTTATTGAGTGTCCCTATTAGGTGTCTGGCAGGCACAGCGTGTTGTATGTGGCTAAAATATCTATTCCCCTTCCTCTCCAAGAATGCACATTCCTGGACAACCTAGAAACGTTGACACTCTGAGTACAGGAGCAACAAAGTCCAGCAGCAGTGACAGTTGGGAGTTTGCTGGAGGACAGAGGCCCTACGCAGGGCCCAGGGGTAGGAGCTTGAGTCCTGGGTCACAGACTCAAGCTCCGGCAGGTAAGGTCACTTCTCTGAGCCTGTGTCTATACAAACGTGATTGACAATATAACTATTCCTGCCTCCTGGGGCTGGGAATGTTGTAGAAACCAAGTGAGATCATGTAAGTGATGCCCTTTGAAAAGTTTAATAAGAATGCCAGATGTTTCCTCCCCCATAAAATCTTTGGTGTCTTTCTTGGTAGGCACAAAAATTCAATCAGGTTTAAAAGAATGGGATCCTGGAAAGTCAAAATCTGAAAAATGCTAGTTGTGGCATGAGTGTAGATTCTGAAGTTCTGATCCAAACTGCAGACAAGCTCTTTTACCCTTTGCTACATATTAAATATGCTCATCTTCAATTATATGCGTGTATATATGTATTATATATACACACACACATGCGCACACACATTTGGAGGGAGAGGAGGCCTTTTGGCCAGGGCCCCTTTGCAGTAACTTGGTACTGCATATCTGCAAATGCAGTAAACTATGTGTGTACGATATGAATACATTAGACTAGGAGTTACCACAAGGACAGAGTTAGGTGCACAAACTTCAGAATTATAATTTCATATATTATTGCTGGACATGTAAATTGATGTGATCTTTCTAGACAGCAGTAGATAATTTGCATCAAGAGCCATAATAATGTTCCTGTGGATAAACAAAATGAGGCATATACATACAAGGGAATATTATTCAGCCTTAAAAAAAAAAGAAATTCTGACACATGCTCCAGACACATGCTTCTGAACCTTGAAGATATTATGCTAAGTGTAATAAGCCAGTCACAAAAGGACAAATACTATATTATTCCACTTATATGAGGCAGTCAAATTCATAGAACAAAAAGTAGAACAGTAGAATATATAGTATATATAGAAATAGTAGAGAAGAAGAATAGAATACTGCGGGTTGGGCAGAAAGGGGACTGGGGAGTTATTGTTTAACAGATATGGAGTTTCAATTTTGAAGATGAAAGAGTTTTAGAGATGGAAAGTGGTGATGGTTGTTCCACAATGTGAATGAACTTAATGTCACTAAACTATATATTTTAAAATGGCTAAAATTGTAAATTTTATGTGATATACATTTTACCACAATTTATATAAATGTTCCTAATCTCCAATCCAGTAATCCACTCAAAGGACTTAAGGATTATGAAGAGGACAAATATGTTTACATAAGGGTGTTACTTTAAGTCTTATTTTGGAAAAATTGTGAACAAACAACCCAGGGAAAAATAATAGTGGAATGAGTAAACAGATGATAGAATATCTGTGTTAGTTTCTCAACAAGGATGAAACAGAGGGGGAAAAAGCTATCTGTGTTAGGAAACACCACGCAACCATTAAAAAGCTCGCTTTTGAAGACTATATAATGACATGATATATTCGTGATAAGCAGAATTCAAAACCACCTGTCCAGAGAGATCTCAATTTTGGATACATGCATACTGGTATATCCGCAAGAAATAACCATCAGAAGAAAACAAACCAGTGGTTATTTCTGGATGGTAGGGATTGTAATGCATTTTTATGTTCTTTTTCATCTGTACCCTAATGTTTCATGATGAGCATGTATTAATTACCTTTATACCGGGAAAAAAATGGTAAATCAAATTTTTTTTTTTTTTTTGTAAATCAATTTTAAAAAGGCTGTCAAGCTTGAGAAAGTGTCTCCTGATCCCAGCTGGATCTGAGTATGTTCAGGAAGTGGTTAGCACCCAGGCAGGGTTCCACAGCACATGCTTCCAATCAGCTCTCCTGCGGATGAATCAGATCTATGATGTACACAGCTTGGCTGCAAAGTACCCAGGGCACAACGTGAACGCTCGTGATAAATATTTGTGATTAGGTGACTGTGGCCTAAACTACTTTATACCGCTTTGGGGCCTCTGCAGCAGTTTTGTTGAAACTTTAGGATATACACAGCAGTGCCTAAAGAGTACATGTCAGAAGTACTGAAGAAACGTAAGGTAGGATGTGAATTTCACATTTAAAGAGGATGTGGTTGACAAGTATGATTCATATGGGTTTAGTCAAAATGTCCAAAACACGATCTTCATTACATGTTAAATAGAGGCATTAGAAGTTGACCAACTGACAACTCTAATTAAAGAAAAGTTCCCATTTTCAATGGCAACCAAAAAGATAAAATACTTAGGGAAAATATTTCAAAAATGTGCATGATCTATATGAAGAAAACTTCCAGATATTAAAGAAGAGTCAAATACTATGTTCTTGGGTAGGAAGAATCAATGTCATAAAGACGCTAACACTCCTCAAATGAATGTATAATTTAACTTGATCCCAATAGAAATGCCCATAGAATTTAAGCAAGGGATTGGTGGGGCTGAAAGATTAAGCCTAAAGTTTAAATGAAAGGGAAATGCTAGGTAAAATTTGAACAATAAAAGTGATGAACAGAGACTAGGCCAACCAAATATTAAAAGACATTATAAAGGAACCAAAATAGTCTCTAATTGACACATGCATAAAGAAATCCATGCAGCAGAACGGAGAGGCTAGACATTGGTTTAAATACGCATGGCTTTTTTCAAAGAACTGACTTACAGCTTTGATAATTTTCTATTTTATTCATTTCTGTTCTTTTTTTATTTTCTTTCTTCTTTCTTTGGGCTTAATATGCTTCATTTTCCTACCTAATCAAAAATATTTATATCATTGATTTTTCAGCATTTCTTCTTTCAAAATACATATATATAAGATTATACATTTCTCTTTCAGTATAACTATAGCTGTAGCCTGCAAGTTTTGATAGTTTATATTTTCATTATCATTGAATTCCAAATATTCCATTTGGCTCATGGGTTGTCTAGTGTGTTGTTTAACTTCCAGACATTTGGGAGATTTTTCTAGCTATCTTTTTGTACCTTAATTTCACAGTGGTCAGAGAGCATACTTTGAATGGCTTCAAATATATATGGACGTTAGTTTTATATAAAGATAGTATTCAAATCAGTTGAAAGAAAATGGATATGCAACGAGCGGCACTGGTTGGGACCTGGGAAAAAAGAAAAATTATTCACTTCATCCATATAGCAAAGGAAATTCCAGATAGATCTTAGAGTTAAATGTAAAAGCTAAAACCATAAAAATATTAGAAGACCACAGAGGAAATTCTTCTAAAATGTAAGAGTAAGGAAACTTTTTTCAACTCAGAAGCCTTAAAAGATTAATAAATTTAACCTACATAAAATACCCAAAGCCTCGCATGGTCTAAACCCCCATGAATGTGCTCATAGATGTTAGATGAGAGAGCAAGTCCAGGGATGAATGTGTACAGAAACTACGCACTGTCAGAGTTTAGGAGGGTGGACCTCAGGACATTTCATGGCCAAGAACCGAGTCCTGAATGATCAGTACGACTTGTATAGATAGAGAAGAAGCAGGGAAAACATTTCAAGTTCTGGGAAATGGACAGAGCCAAGTGTTTTTGCCTGTTAGAAAAGCCTTTGGATTATCACAGCTCTGCCCTCAACTTGCTGGAAGATCTGGGGTATGTGATCCGGGCCTCATCTCATTTAATGTGATATTTTCTAGGACCTTTATTGGATGTGTGGGTCTCAAGTGATAAAAGTCTTCCACACTGACCACATTGGAGTAGCCAGGAGACTAGGTTCCATCCAGACCAAGTACCACTATTCAACTAGCCCTGTGACCTTGGTTGGATACATCACTAAACCCACTGGGTACCATCAAAAGAGGCAGTGGTTAGAAGCACAAACTTTGGAACCAGACTACCTAGATTCAAATCTTGGCCCTGCCCCTTACTAGTGTTGTGCCTCAATATTCGCACCTATAAAATAGGGAGGATAAGGCACCTTCATTGTAGGATTGTTCTTAGAATTCATTAATAATTTTATCAAAATACATAAAGCATTTAGAAAAGTACCTAACACACAGTAGTGCTCTATCAGTGTTAGCTGTAAAAATAATCATTAATATTATTATTATTAATGCAATTGACCAGTACATGGAAAAGACCAACTCTTACGCTAGGATATAGAGAACTTCATTTAGAGTTAAAGATGAAATTTTAGATCCTCAAATAAGAGATGCTGAAAAGTCTCTTTCCTCAGAAATTGTGGACACAGTTGGGAAGAACATTAGAAATAATCAATAAGATAGGTCATTCAGCCTGTTTGAAGACTTTTCCAGGGACTGTGAATTCTCTGCTTTCAAGGAAACCTATTCTTCCCCTGCTGGACTTTCTAGTTCAAAGGCTGACTCCAAATGGAGCTGAAATTTGCCTGTGGATGACTTCCACCTATTGATGTAGCTCCTGCCTTTAGCAGCTACGTAACATGTAATCTACCTCCACCTGCCAGCCCTTCTTGAAAACTCTTCCTACATCCACCTTCACCTTCTCTCCTACAAACTCGACATGTCCTATTCTGGCAGGTAATCGTCCCAGGACAGGATTCCCAGCCCCCCTGCCATCATGGTCACCCTTAACGTTGAACCTTTAATTGGTCAACGTTTCTGTTAAAAGTTGGCACCCAGATTGTCATATGTGGATCTGGAATGTTCTAGCCATGAGCGAGGAAAGGGAGGGAAGGAAGTAGGAAGGAAAGAAGGAAAGAGGAACAAAGGAAAGAAGGAAGGAAAGGAAGGATGAAAAGAGTCCAGTTGACACCATAATATACGAGAACCATCATCTCCTTTGTGCTTTTGTTAATACAGTCTCAGATTATATTAGCTTTTCCAAAAGGAGCTTCCAGAGCTTATTGGCTTGGGGATGCAGGGGTACCTCCCCAGATCTCCTCCTTTCCTGGGGAGATAAGGCTGTAGGACTCACTGATTGATGCCCATCTGCCCTGCCTGCCAAAAGAAGGTTGTACAACAGAAAAGTTGAAATCAGAAATGGGTACTCTAATCATACAAAGAAAGAAGCTTGCCAGTGACTAACTCAAAAGGTCCTATCTCTCCTGACAGACAAGAGAGCTATTGGGGTGTTCATTAGTGACGCTCAACTACTATTTCTGGTTCCATTCCCAGGTGACAGGTAGAAATGCATGTTGCCACCCCCTTGGAGTTAGGGTAGCCGTGTGACTTGCTTCTGCCAATGGAATGTGAATGGCAGAGCCAGGC
Source organism: Mirza zaza (assembly GCA_008750895.1). Classification (NCBI taxonomy): domain Eukaryota; kingdom Metazoa; phylum Chordata; class Mammalia; order Primates; family Cheirogaleidae; genus Mirza; species Mirza zaza. The sequence goes on along the minus strand of VSMD01099769.1, from coordinate 65,108 downwards.
CACTACCACCTTGCTCCTTTCGCCTGCCTTTGGCAGTCATGCCCAGGGAGAGATGGGACCTCCCTCGGTGGGGATGACCAGAGCAGAGTCCTCCAGCCACCCCATGATGGACACAGAGCATGAGTGGAAAATGAACCTTTGTTGCTGTACCACTGGGGGAAAAAGAGGGTGGGTATGCCCACTTCTACCTTTCAAACTGACCTCATCGCAGACATCTTGGGGAACAGAAAATGAAACACCATGTAGATGAAGCCACTGGAGGCCAGAGAGAGGTCCAGACCCTGCCAGATGTGATCCTGGGAAAGTCACTTGGCCACCACGGGCCTCCAGCTTTCACATCCTTACAAGAAGAGGATTTGGTTAAATGACCTTAATGCAAGATGATATTGGGGAACCTGGGGTCCATAGGATCTCTCTGCAGTCTTTCTCACAGCTGCATGTGAATTTACAATGCTCTAAAAAATAATAAAGAAAAAGCTTTAGCTGGGCATGGTGGCTCACGCCTGTAATCCTAGCACTCTGGGAGGCTGAGATGGGTGGATTGCTTGAGGTCAGGAGTTCAAAACCAGCCTGAGCAACAGCAGGACCCTGTCTCTACTATAAATAGAAAGAAATTAATTGGGCAACTAATATATATAGAAAAAATCAGCCGGGCATGGTGGTGCATGCCTGTAGTCCCAGCTACTCGGGAGGCTGAGGCAGGAGGATTGCGTGAGCCCAGGAGTTTGAGGTTGCTGTGAGCTAGGCTGATGCCAAGGCACTCACTCTAGCCTGGGCAAGAGAGTGAGACTCTGTCTCAAAAAAAAAAAAAAAAAAAAAAAAAGAACCAAATGATTTTCCTGCCTGATCAACTTGCTAGTTTCTCTCTAAGGGTCCCTTGAGCACCATTGCTAGACCTTCCTCTTCTTAGAACACCTAAATCCTGTGATTCTAAGACCCAAGCAAGACCAGATTTTTTTAAAACTTTTTCTTTTAGACTAGTTTTAGGTGTGCAGAAAACTTGCAGAAGAATTCCTATATTATCTCATATTCAATTTCCATCTTAAATCACTCTGGGAATGTTTGTTACAACCCAGAAACAAACATTGGAATACTGTTATCAACTAAATTCCATACGTTATTCCAGTTCAACTCATTTTCCCCTAACATCCTTTTTTTCTTGCAGAACCCATTCAGGATTCCACATTACACTCCATCCTCTTGTCTGCTTAGTCTCCTCTGGGCTGTGACAGTTTCTCAGACTTTCCTTGTTTTCAGTGACCTTGACAGTTCGAGAAGTACTGGTTAGGTATTTTGCAGAATGTCCCTTGGTTGGGTTTGTCTGAAGTTTTTCTCGTGGTTAGACTGGGGTTATGGGTTGGGGGAGGAGCCTACAGAGGGGAAGTGCCACACTCATACCCTCAAGGCAGAGGTGCACGCTATCAACTTATCCACTGTGACGGCCTGATGATGTTGACCTTGAGTGCTGGCTGCGGTGGTGTTTGCCAGGTTTCTCCACTGAAGTCACTCTCTCCCACCACCCCTTTTCACGTCGCAAGCTTCAGAGGAAGTCACTAGGTGCAGCCCACCCTCAAGGGAAGGAGAAGTAAACTGCACTTCCTTCAGGGCAGAATATCTGCATAAATTATTCAGAATCATCTTCATGGGAGGTTGTCTGTGCTCCCCCATTGATTTATTTATTCAATCATTTCTTTGTATCAGCATGGATTCATTCATGGGTATTTTATATTTTGGATTTAAATCCAATACCATGTTATTTATTTTTGTTCAGATTGTTCCAGCTTTGGCTCCCAGGAGCTCTTTCAGGTTGGTTCCTGTGTTCCTTTGACATACTCACATCCATTTGATCTTTGAGCACTTCCTGGCCCTACAAGATGCTCCGGTGGTCAGAGTGTTTCCTGCCCCAGCCTTAGAATCAGCCATTTGTTCAAAGAGTAGACTGGCCGGTTCTGACCCATCTTTTCCCATTAAGATGCAAGCAGTCCCCGTGGGGGGCGGAAATAACCCAGCCTTATTCTCTCGCACAAGCCAGTCATTTGCTAACAACTTTCAATCTACTTCGGTGTTTTGTGGGGGTTCCCCCTGAGATGAGATTTTGGGTTGTTTCCATGGTTAACATAGCTGGGTTCCTTCCCTTCATGCTGGGGGTCCCTTCTCCCAAAGGCTTTTTAGTTTGCTTGAAGTCACTTTCCTCCCTAACTTCACTTAGACTGCTATGCAGACCCGCCCCGAGGAGCTGAGGAATAATTCAGAGAGCCCCTCGTCCTGCAAGTCCTGTGACCTGCCAGCCTGGAAAACTGCTATAGAAAGATAGGTAAGTAGCCAGCGAGGTACACACACATGTGCGCATGCACAGGCACACACGCAGCCATATCCCAAGAGCGAGAAGGCTACAGAGAGAGGGCAATGGAGACATTCGCTCTGAGAGTTACTGTTCAAAGGGGAAAAACAGGGAGGCACTTGGGCAATCCAGAAATGCAGGTCTGAGCTGGCCTGGGGTTTTGGCAAAGGAGGAGTGAGTTCTTCAGAACAGGGCCAATTAAAACCTTTTAAAGTAATTGTTCCCCTGCCCTCTTTCAAAGTTGAGCACTAATTGCCTTCTTTCATTCTTCCCACCATTCCATCATCTTAAATTAAACCCCTTCCTTCTCTCCCCCGCAGCTGCCTCTCGCCCATCGCAGAAATGCTAATACATCTTGCTGCTGGGGGGCAGTGGAAGGGGACCTTGACACTTGTTTTTCGAAACACAGAATCACTGTGGGCTCCGTCCCACTCACCCGGGGCCCCCCGCAGAGCAGAGGTGGGGGGGGGGAAGGAGCCAGACAGGTACCGGAGCACAGGACCAGGTAGTCAAGTCTCAAGGCTGCACTGCCTCGGGGTGGAGGTGAGCATATTACTCAGCCCCCGGGAGCCATGGTGGTGGGGCCAGCAGGGCCTCCCTGGGACAGGACCATAAACCGCTTATGGCTCCCCAAAATGTGACTCACCAAGTTGACATCACCTGTTCACCTTCATGCTTCTCTCCCTCTACCAAAAGTCCCCTCTCAGTCCCTTTGGGGTAGGACCTTACAAAGGCCTGAAGGTTCCCAAGTGAGGTGGCCAATCAAGTTCTCAGGGGAGGTCTCCTCCTGGTGATAGCACACTCTATAATTAATGAAACTGGCCAGACCGTGAAGGTTGCCTTGACCTTGTCCGAGGGATAAATATAACCGGAGTTAGGCAGAAAGCACACCATTCACAGATGAAAGAAAACTGCTTTCATCTTCTTTATTTTTAATCTCACCTCCATTTTGCGTCTCTACAGCATCAGAGCTTTTGAAGACAGGGAACCCCAGCCTCTCCTGTCGTAACCTCAGGACAGCTCGCCCCGCGGCTCCGCCGGGGTGGGGGCGGTCTCCCGACGCCGGCAGGGAGGCAGCGCCGGCCGGCGGCCCAGTCAGTTGGTGGCAGGGCCGTGACGGCGAGCGAGGCCTCCAGACGCCTCTGTGCGTCTAGGCGCTTCCCATAATGGAAGGCTTCGCTCCATTAAAAGTTATTTTAGGGATTCCACAAGCCCACCGCCATCCCTCCCCAAAAGTGGAAAATTTATGTAAACGAATCGAAATAAAGCAACAGCTTCTTAATAAGTATGTGTGGAGTTACACTCGGGGCTAAGCCGAGCCCGACTCAAGCGAGGGGACGGGGAACTTAAAGCTTCCAGTGTTCTTCTCCATACGGCGACATTATTTTTAAGGACGTATTCCAGCCCAGCGGTCACACCCCCACACGCCCCCGCGGGCTGGTCAGCGCGCGGGCTCCGCCCGGGTGACCCCGCCGTCCTCGCGGGTTGGCGGGCACAGGGTGGCGGGCACAGCGCGGCCTACCCGCCGCCACCCCCGCTCGGGGCGGCGAGGCCGGCAGCGGGGGAGGGGCCCAGGGACGGGACACAGGGGCCCGCCATTCCCGGCTGGCCAGGGGGCGCGGTTAGCAGCCTGCGCGGCCCGGAGAGGAGGGAGGGGGTGGAAAGCGCGGGACACGTTCCCTCCAAGGGGGTTCAGAGGAGGCGAAACCGCCCAGGCCGTGGAGGGGGTTCTCCCCGAGAACTTCGGGGCTGGGGCGGGGGTCCGACCTACGGGGGGCGGGGAGTGCTCGCAGTTCCTCTGTCAGAGCGGCAAGGGACTTCCCGGGCGGGGATGGGGAAGTGGGGCTTCCGCCCCTTTCGGGGCCGCGGGGGTCGAGGCCCGAGCTGCCCGTGCCGCCCGTGCCGAGTCAGACGCCGGGTGTACGCGGTCCGTGACTCAGCCGGGTGGCGGCGGCGACGGCGGCGACGCGAGGCCGCGGGAGAGGGCGGGCTCGCTCTGCGCGCGCCCGGGACCTGGAGGCGGGCGCGCGCGCGGCCGCCGGCGAGGGGCGGGGCGGGGCGGCGGGGGCGCGCGCGCAGCGGCGGCGCCGGGTGGGGACGCGGGCCCGGCCGTGCGCAGTCTGCCCGGCGCCGCGCTCCCAGCGCCCGCGCCGCCTCCCGGGGCGCCGCGCGGGAGGTGCAGGTAGAGGCCGGGGCGGGGGCGGGGGCCACCCCAGGGCTCAGGTTCCAGCCGCCCGGCCCGGCCCGGCCCGGAGCTCCGCGCCGCCGGCGGGCGGGCCCCGGGGAGCTGGCGGAGGAGGGGCGCGGGGCGGGGCCGCGCCGGCCTCCAGCCCCCTCCCCGGAGCCCCCGCGCCGGCGAGCCCCGGCGGCTGCGCTCTGGGCGCAGCTTGGGGCAGAGGGGACGCCCCCGCCAGGCGCCGAGGCGTGGTGGCCCGAGCGGGGCGCGAGGACTGAGCCGGGCGGGGCGCGGGCCGCACAGCCGCGGTGGCGGCGGCGGACCTGTAAACCTTAATGACAGCAATCTTGCCTGTCTGCGCCGCTGACTCACCCAGTGACCCAGCCTCCAGTCACCCGGCGGCCTCCCTCCCGCCCTCTGGCCTCAGTTTCCCCGGCCGCCGAACAGTGAGGCCACTGTGTCGTTATTCATTCCTGAGAGCCCATTCACACGGGGAGCACGGCCGCCTCCCCAGGGAAGGGACCGAGGCATCCAGCTTTTAATTATCCCTGGTGGGGGCGGGGAAGCCCGAGCTATGCTGGATAATTGAACACAGGGACTATTCCCAAGTCGGTTTAAGCTCTTTATTTTAAACCCTCCTTTCCACTTCATCATGTTTAAATTTCACCCCTTCCTCTCCACTGTGCTGGGGCTGCTTGCAAAGCAATGAAATGACTCACCACCTCCGTTTGGCAATTTGTTTTTTCACAAATAGCGCCTGTTTAATCGATTTGCTTGCAACAAACTTGAGCACTTACCGTGGGGTCAGGATGCAGCTGAGCAGAAGACAGGGCCGGTTCCTGGGGGGCCCAGCTGTTGAAGGAGACACCTTGAAGCCACTGCTCAGGGGCTCTGTCCCCATGCAGGAGCAAAAGGATCAAACTGCTGACACACAAAATGGTGGGTAGATCTCACGCATTATGCTGAGCAAAAAGCCAGACACAAAAGAATATGTAGGGTGTGACCCCGCTTATATAAAACCCTAGAAAAGGGGAATTTAATCCTTAGTCCACCAGAAGCATTGGTGGGGTGGGGGCAGTGACTGGGATGAGGTCAAGGGAATCCTTTGGGGTTGAGGGAAATGTCCCCTATCTTGATGGATGTGGTAGGCGGATGTGTGTGTACATTTGTCAAAACTCATCAAACACTAAAAATGGTGGATTTTATTGTTTGTAGATTAAACCTCAATAAAGTTGACTGAGCCATTAGGGTATCAGAAGTGAGGAGGCTTGGAGCCAGTCTCTCGATCTGAGTCTGAGTTCTCCTCTGTGTGAGATGAAGAGGTACCAGCGGATGAGGGTACCTGGTGTTGGGAGGCAGCGAGGGGTTATGTAACCTCGACTGAAGGAGCAGTCAGGAGAGCTTCCTGGAAGAGGTGGCACTAAGTGAAGGCCCACGCCTGCCCCTCTAAGGGCTGTGACTCACTGCATGCTGAGTTCTTCCCCTCTCACCATAAAGGGAGGCTTTGGTGTTAACCAGAGACTGGGCTTGAGTCCCAGCCTTGGGAAAGGGTGTCAGACTCAGCCTCAGTGTCCTTGTCTGGGAAATGAGAATTTCAACATAGTCCTTGCAAGAGAACAGTGGAGGTGACATGGTGAGGTGGGAGCTGGAGCCAGACAGCCTTCAAGTCTCAGCCTCATCTCCATGAACTGTTCGACCTTGGGGAACTGGCATTACGTATACAGACTGTATGGACATGCTCAGCAGTCGCTGGGACGTAGTGGGGGCTCACCAGATGGGCCAGGATGAATATGACCTTGGATATGTCTCTTCGTCCCTCCAGACCTTGAAATCTTTAACTGTCTCTGAGATGCCAGACTGGGGCGGAGATGTGTTTGCTGAGCTCCACGGAGACTCCCAGCCAACTTGGGCCTTGGTTTGTGGAGGGGTGGGGCGGTGACAGGGAGCTGTCTTCGGTCAATAGGTGGGTGGCCGGGGTGCTGGCCCCGTGCCCATCTCCTCCCCGTTGGCACTGTCCCTGGGAAGATGTAATGATCTGATTGCTGTCCTAACCTCTCCCTTCCCTGAACACAGCCTTCCCTTGGCTTCAATCAGATTTCCATTATTACTGCTATCTTCTCATTCATTTCCTTCTCCTCAAAGTAAATATATAAATACAAAACAGTCTGGCCATTCCTTGCAGAGTTAAACAGAGTTACCCTGTGACCCAGTGCTTCCACTCCTAGGTTTATACCTAGGAGAAATGAAAACACATCCTCATCTGTAACATAGGAGTCATAACAATAATGACTTATATGGAAACTTGTACGCAAATGTTCACAGCAGCATTATTCATAATGGCCAATAGGCGGTAACCACCCAACTGCCCATCCACAGATGAATGGATATACAGAATGTGGTATATCCATCCACACAGTGAAATATTATTCAGTCATAAAAAGGAGTGGCCGGGCATGGTGGCTCACGCCTGTAATCCTAGCTCTCTGGGAGGCCGAGGTGGGCGGATCGTTTGAGCTCAGGAGTTCGAGACTAGCCTGAGTAAGAGCGAGACCCCATCTCCACTATAAATAGAAAGAAATTAATTGGCCAACTAATATATATAGGAAAAATTAGCCGGGCATGGTGGCACATGCCTGTAGTCCCAGCTACTTGGGAGGCTGAGGCAGCAGGATTGCTTGAACCCAGGAGTTTGAGGTTGCTGTGAGCTAGGCTGATGCCACGGCACTCACTCTAGCCTAGGCAATAAAGTGAGACTCTGTCTCAAAATAAATAAATAAATAAATAAAAAGGAGTGACGTGCAGACGCATGCTACAACACGGATAGACCCCAACATGGATGAAAACATGCTAAGTGAAAGAAGCTAGATGCAAAAAGCTACATAGTGTAAGATTCCATTTATAGGTAATGTCTAGAATAGGGAAATCTATGCAGACAGAAAGTAGCTTAGTGATTGCTCAGGGCTTGGGGGAGAAAGATAGCTAAAGGGCATGGGATTTCTTCTTCAGGGGCCAAATCTGTGGTGATAGTGGCACACATTTGTCAATATACTAAAAACCATTGTTATACACTTTGAATTGTATGGTATGTGAATTATATTTCAATAAAGCAATTAAATACACGAGTGAATACACATGTGGTTCTTTGCTCCTGGAGATTAATCCTGCTGGTGTGGCTCCCACACTATACCTGGTCCTGTCTTTGGGATGGGGACAGAGTGTCGACTGCAGAGGCTGAGCATGGAGTCCTCCTGGTCTCCCCCCAGCACATGTCCAAGCTGTGGGCCACCCACAGGCCAGACTGTCCCCTTCCCTTCTGTGCCTGTGTGCATGTCGCAGCTTACCTGATGCCCAACACCTCCTGCGTGGGAACCCCCATCCCTCCCTGCTCAGTACCCAGCTCACACGTCACCTCTCCATTTTGTCTCTCTTGGCCAGCCTCACCCAGAACACCTTGCTTCCTCTTGGAGTTTTCTGGGGTTTAGCTTTTAGTTGTTATGGGAATTATGGTGGTTTAGTTGTCTCCTTCCCCAGCTGAGCAGAATTTCCTTGCGACTGTCTCACACCTGGTTTATTCTTGGAGCAAACTAGGTGCTAAGTAAATGCTTATCGATTTGAGCGACAGGTACAGGAACTAAACCAAGGAATCAAAACTTTCCATCTGAAATCTTCAACCCTGAACTCAGATGTTATTATTATTTTTTTACTGATTCCTTACTTAAGTCCCCTTTTTTAACCCTAGAAATACCCAATGAACCAGTTTAAATTGGAACGAAATCTACACGTTTTCTAAGTGCATTCCAGTTGAACTGGAATAAAATTAGAGCAATGTTTTTCAAGCTGAAAGTTTCCCAAAGTGAAGACTTGAAAGGCCTAAATGCCCTTTGTTTTGGGGACTCCCCTTCCTTGCCCCTTTCTGCAGGTCAAAGTCCCTCCTGGCCCTGAGGACCCTGAGAACCTCAAAGTTCTCAGCTCCCTGAAGCTTGTCCTGATCTCTGTGATTTACTCACAATGAGCTGCCGTGGCAGCGAAGCAGGGAGATTATCTCCCTTTGACAGACAGGGAACAGCCCTGTCAAGGTCGCACAGGCGGGACTTGAGGCCAGATGTATCCCTGCAGCCCTGGTTCTTAACCACTCTGCTGTTTGCCTCCGTGGCAGGAAAAACATCTGTCGAAGGAATTCCCTAAAGATGTCACCATAAAAAGGCTGATGGCATTAGTTCTCTCTGGGATATGTGCAGAGAGTTCTTGGGGAATAGCTGCTGTTCGTGAGAAGAGCTCACTGTTTACTGGCCTTTTTAATTGCACCTTCTCAATTAGAAGCTTTTGGTAGAAAAGCACCTGCCATTGGTTCGTATTCCTTGTGGGAGCCTCCGATATTGGGCCCACATTCTGGCAATTTGATGTGTGGGGACGGGGGTTCTGCATTTCTAACAAGTATCAGAAGTGATTCTGATGCCCACTGGGGTTTGAGGACCATTGCCACACAGCAATGAGCACTTGGTAGGTAACCAGGATTTGCTGATGAAGGAAAAACAGGGAAGGGACTGAGAGCTCCCCAGAGTATTTCACAAGATAATCCTTTTCTGCCTGGGACACAGTAGGTGCTTAATAACTGTCGTATGTACAATGAATGCCTATGGTAGTCTAGGCCAATAGGGCAGTGAGCAGCTTCTCTGCCCAGCCTGAGAGGACCCCGGAGATCCCCTACAGAGTCACTGTGCTGTCCAGAAGCCACAGCCACTAGCCACATGTGGCTATTTAAATTTATTTATTTATTTATTTTTGAGACAGAGTCTCACTTTGTTGCCCAGGCTAGAGTGAGTGCCATGGCGTCAGCCTAGCTCACAGCAACCTCAAACTCCTGGGCTCAAGCAATCCTGCTGCCTCAGCCTCCCAAGTAGCTGGGACTACAGGCATGTGCCACCATGCCTGGCTAATTTTTGTATATATATTTTTAGTCGGTCAATTAATTTTTTTCTATTTTTAGTAGAGGTGGGTTCTTGCTCTTGCTCAGGCTGGTTTCGAACTCCTGCCTTCGAGTGATCCTCCCGCTTCGGCCTCCTAGAGTGCTAGGATTACAGGAGTGAGCCACTGCGCCCAGCCGCTACTTAAATTAAAATGAATGAAAATTAGAGATTAAGTTTCTCAGTTGCCCTGGCCCCATTTCAAGTGCTCAGTGGCCACATGTGGCTAGTTGCCACCGTGTTGGTCAGCATAGACATAGAACATTTCCATCATTGCAGACAGTTCTACTGGACAACAGCAGGTGGGTGGGTGTGGGTAGAACGGAGAGGAGAACTGGGAAGGAGAGAGAAGATGGGAAGGGACAATACAGAGAGAAGAAGGGCCCAGGGACTGAGGTAGGAGAGTGAAGGGGCAACGCTGGGCCACTGTTCGTGCAGGTTACTGATGCAGGCTCACCCAACAGGGCCCAGTTCTCTTCTCACCTCCAGCAGTGGCTCAGGAGACCTGAAGAACCTGCTGGATGCAGAGCTGTGTGCAGTAAAATCTCCACCCCAGCTCAGCCGGGGGAGCAGCCTGGTACTCCAATAAAGGAGTGTTTGTCTCTTTAAGAGTCAGAGTTGCATTCAATTTTGAATATAAATGTTTCTTGAATCTATTACATACTCCCTTGAGCAGAGGTGAATGCTTCCTTGGTGACTTGGGGCCTCAACGTGAATCTTGTTATTTCTTCGGGCTTTGATACCCCATGACTTCAGAGCACCATGAAGGCGAGCCGCTTCCACCCCATCCCTGTACCAAATACTCCCACACAGACAGTTACAATTGTGCGTAAAGCACGAGTTCATATTAAAGCTTTATATTAAAGGGTCACCAAGAAACAAAGAGCTTGTGTTTGAGAGCAGGGGTTTTTGACATCTATTTTGGCTGCTGAGAAGTCTTTACTATTTAAATCCTGGTCCTGTGGGGTATTTTAGATACATGGATTTTTGACTAGTTGACACGTCACTGCTCATTGTAAATACAGTTTCTAAAGAGGTTAAATCGACCGGGTGCTGTGGCTCACGCCTGTAATCCTAGCACTCTGGGAGGCCGAGGCAGGCGGATTGCTCGAGGTCAGGAGTTCAAAACCAGCCTGAGCAAGAGCAAGACCCTGTCTCTACTATTAATAGAAAATAATTGGCCAACTAATATATATAGAAAAATTAGCCAGGCATGGTGGCTCATGCCTGTAGTCCCAGCTACTCGGGAGGCTGAGGCAGAAGGATTGCTTGAGCCCAGGAGTTTGAGGTTGCTGTGAGCTAGGCTGATGCCACGGCACTCACTCTAGCCTGGGCAAAAGCGAGACCCTGTCTCAAAAAGAAAAAATAAATAAAGAGGTTAAATCCTTGGCCCCAGACGCTTATTTTAAATCACCCATGACTGTCCTGTTTTTGAAAGTTGGGACCACACCTAAGACTGTCTGAAGCACCTTCCACTCCTCCTTTTCTTCCTTTCTTTATCCCCAAACGAGGGCTTTGCCATTCTCCTTCTGTACAAGGAGCCACCAATCCTGACTCGCAGGCCATGGGGGACAGCTTTGGGGAACCGTTGGCTCTACCAGACAGGTGAACCGCTAACCCCGACCCCATGAGAGCTGGGCCAGGAGGACGCTCCCATCCTCCAATTCCCTGAGGAGGTCAGTCGGCTGGACACATTCTAGAATCAGCCCTCTCCAGATTATCTGCATTTTAAAATAAGAACTCGGTCGGGGGGTGGGGGGACAGTGTTGAACTTAACAGAGTGACTCTCTGAGGGTGGAATGTCATGCCAGGGTACCGAGAGGGCATTGTGGAAAGAGAGTTTATAGACTGAGTCAGTGGCCACTCCAGGCAGAAGGCAGCCGAGCGCCCTGCAGCCTGGGGCTTTGCTCTTGCCTGGGAAGACAAGCACCCACCGCTGTTTTCTTCCTGGACATGTGGTGGGAGAGAGGAAGAAACATAAATCCGCCCCCCCCCCCACCATATACACACCCTCTGGAGCCTAGTAGGTCCCTCTAGTGAGAGAGAGGGTCTAGACAATGGACAGGAACGGGAAATAGGTCACATTCTTGAGGCCCGGATTGGGGTTAGGGCTGTTCACACCCCAAGATGGCTGTCCAGACACTTTGACCGGTAACCCTGTAAAAAGTTGGGGGTTTTCACTTCCTAGCCCCCGGTGGGGGTTACTGTGCTCTCCTGCCAGCCTCCCCTTTCTGTTGGACCACCCGCCCACTCATCTCGTGCTACCTTACTGTTTCTTTCCTCCTGGGTTTCTGGAAAAGCCCACAGCACCAAATCCTGTACCATCCCCTCCCACTCCCAGATTCCTCGTCGGTAAAAGTCAGCCCGGCTCAGCTCCCCACTGCTTGTTTATGGCCCTGAGCATTTCTCTAGCCTGGTTTCCAGAGCGCTCTTTTTCCCAGCCTCCCCCAGCCTGGCCGGCACCACTCACGGGGCAGGAGGGAGGCTTCGGCTCCTGAACCCTGGAAGGCCCACCCCACCGCACCCCAACTCCAGGGGCCGGGGCTGTCCTCCGGCAGAGACGGGACCTGGTGAAGAAGACTCGAGGTGGAAGTGTGAGGGCTCAGGGAGGGTCCTAACCCCAAATGTTATTTTTCACAAACAAGACAATCCGACAGCTTCTGGCTCTGACTGAAAAGAAATTGGCCTTTCTGCAGTCCTTTTTTTTCTTCCTTCAACCAAATATGCTCTCTTCTGTTTTTCCCCCTCCACACCGGAAACTCTACTTATGATTTTTAAATGGTCCTAACTAGGGAGAGGAAGTTGATTGGCTGGGGAGAGAATTCCACCCTTGGTCCATATCCCACTGGGCCCAGAGTCAATAGAACGGCCCTCGGGCTCCAGGCGGCAGGAGACCGGACAAGCCACGAAGTATTTATTTTCTGTGGCTTTGCTCAGGCCTCAGCAGACAGAGTTTTTATTGAATCTGGCCCCAAAACTGCTGGGATTAGGACTTGCTTGGCTACTCAGAGAGAAATAAGTGTTCTCAGGGAAAAAAAAGTTGCCCTCTCCTGCCCTCCTCTTCTTTCCCTCTTTTCCACCCTCCCCACGTGGTTTCCTTGTTTAAAAGTTTTCCAAAATTTGCTCGTACTAAGGAAGAGAGTCATGTTTTTCTGAAAAGCCCAACACGCCCATCCCGGCCCCTCTGGACCTGTGGCTGGCGTCCGACTCAGGAGCGCCTTGTCACCCCCAAGCTGGGGGGAGGTGGCCTGCTTTATACCAGCTGCACCCCCAGAAGGCCTGGCCTCCCTGCAGCCTGCCAGGCCTCGAGGCCCTGAGGGCAGGTGGCAGGGTCATTGCCAGGCCCGAGGTCCAGCCTCCCTCCCGGGGCCGACAGCGGAGGGGTGTTGAGGGCCTTGCCCTGGTCACAGGCCTTGTCAGGCAGGGCCAAGGTCAGAGTGGGGCAGACCAGGCTCCCCTGATGGGGCGCTGCGTGCTCCCGGGGGCCCCAGGAAGTAGGCTGCTGAGTGTCTGCTGAGCTGACCCTGAAAATGGGCTGCACCCTGAGGCTGTGGCCCGGCTGGCCCATGTCACAGTATTCTGAGGGGCTTCTCACACTCCTCTGGGGCTGCTCAGGGGCTGTGGGTGGCGATGGATCCAGCCCAGGAACACTGAGGGGCATTTTTTTTTTTTTTTTTTTTTTTTTTGAGACAGAGTCTCACTTTATTGCCCAGGCTAGAGTGAGTGCCGTGGCGTCAGCCTAGCTCACAGCAACCTCAAAATCCTGGGCTCAAGCAATCCTGCTGCCTCAGCCTCCCGAGTAGCTGGGACTACAGGCATGTGCCACCAAGCCCGGCTAATTTTTTTTTCTATATATATTAGTTGGCCAATTAATTTCTTTCCGTTTATAGTAGAGATGGGGTCTCGCTCTTGCTCAGGCTGGTCTCGAACTCCTGAGCTCAAATGATCCGCCCACCTCGGCCTCCCAGAGAGCTAGGATTACAGGCGTGAGCCACCGCGCCCGGCCTCACTGAGGGGCATTTTGCCCACTGCCACCCTGCACAGCCCACAAAAGATGCCAGGCCCTGATCCAAGGCACTGAGGTGTCTTGGCTGGTGATGGCCCAGGCTCCGGCCGCGCCCCCAGCCCATTTGCTCTCTGTGACCCACTCATTTACTTATTCACTCAACCGACAATGCAAACTAATAAAATAGCTCCAAGGAGATCAGTGTTTTGGGTCCCAGAGGGGAGTACCTTGGGCTCTTGCAAACTGGAGACAGGAGGAGGCACTGGGGGAAAGAATGAGACCACCACCCAAACATGTGTCCCTGCCCCTGCGTGGGGTGGGACTCAGGCTGCGGGGGCCCTGGGGAGCATTATTGGAACTGGCTGGCAGGACTGGGCTAGCTTTCTGCTGGCAGGGAGAGGGATGGCCTCCCTGGAGAGAGGGACAGCTCAGGCAGACCTGCAAATGGGAGACCTCTTGGGACACAGGCATGAATCCAAAGATGGGTTCTATTGGACAAAACCCAGCCGTGCTGGGTCTGGCAGTTCGTTCATCTGTCTCCTTGTCCTGAACTCGAAGGACTGTCTGTGTTGTGGGAGGAGGAGCCGCCTTATCGCCAGGGTTTATTGTGGGGCTATTAATAATGAGCGCGCCCCTTGCGCCAGGGTGGGGGAGATAGGCCGGGGCCACCAGCCCGGTCCCTGGAGCCCCTTCCTCCTGGCCCTGCCAAATTCCTCAGAGCCCAATGGATAAGATTAGCGGTTTCTACTTCCCAAAGGTCCTGGCCTCAAATTCTTACCCAGCTCCAGCCTCCTTTAACTAGGATGAGGGCGGAGCTGGCCTCCAAGGGCTGGGAGCTTACGACGCCAGTGGGGGCCGGGACAGGGCTGGGGAGAAGCCCCCATTCAGAGGTGACTTGATTCCTTAGTCCTTGGCACCGCTCTGCAGAGCCTCCTGCCTCCTACCCACTTCCCGGCCCCACAATCCTGCTCCATCCAACCCACATCTCAGCAAACGGACCCTCCCTCTAGGCCGGTAGGGCTCAGCCTCGTGACTGGCCACCTCCCTGCTGGCCATGCCCGTTGCTTCCACCAACCCACACACTCCCTCTGCCTGTCTTGCTGCCCACCCAAGCCCCACACGTACCCACACCAGTGCAGTCCAGTCTGAGCCATGAGGCTTGGCAGAGACCTGCTGCCTCGAGGCACGTGGTTTTTTCAAGTATGTGCAAGAGAGGTCTCCCACAAGCTCACTGCTGCCTCCCAGGTGGCAAAGGGCTGAGACCCCACGCACATCCCTCCCCTCAGGGAGCTTCCAAGAGGGAGGGCAGGTGCACAGGCTGCGCTCAGGGTTTGTCGACTGTTAAGTGATTCACTGTGGTGCAATCCACATTCCACAGGAACCCTGGATTCTACAACTGACCTGACCACCAGGCGCCCTGTGACCTTGTGAAAGTTACCTGACCTCTGGGTCTGCATCATTCTTTTTTTTTTTTTTTGAGGCAGTCTTGCTCATTCTCCCCAGGTAGAGTGCAGTGGCATCGGCCTAGCTCACAGCAGTTTCAAACTCCTGGGCTCAAGCAATCCTCCTGCCTCAGCCTCCTGAGTAGCTGGGACTACAGGCATGCGCCACCATGCCCGGCTAATTTTGTCTATTTTTAGTAGAGATGGGGTCTTGCTCTTGCTCAGGGCTCAGGCTGGTCTCGAACTCCTGAGCTCAAGAGATCCTTCCGCCTCGGCCTCCCAGAGTGCTAGGATTACAGGTGTGAGCCGCTGGCCCTGCCTGCATCTTTCTCATTTCCTACTTCCCGAGGAGATTAGGGTAGCCTATCTCTGCAGAACCTGTTATGAAGGAGGCCAGGGAGAGCTCAGCAGGTCACACCAGGGTCGAGTCATCTCCGGGAGGGGTGCCGGCGCGCCCTGCCCTGAGGCTGGACAGGATTCTGATCCAGTCTCCAGACAGGACCGCTTCATTCCTCATTCCCAGCAGAAGAGCGTCCCTCTGGCCTCCCCTCTGCTCTCCCCAAGGAAGGCGGACTCAGACCGTCCCCATGGTCCGTCTCCCGGGACCCAACCCTGCCAAGCCGGGACCTCCCACTCACAGCAAAAGTCCAGGCCTGGAACTCAGTGACGCCTCGGGCTGCCCTCTCTCTCTGCTCTGGTCTAACCTAAGGACAGATTTAGGCCGAGGCACCTCAGAGGGTCCTCCACCTCTATGACACTGGACAGGGGCTCCGGGTTGAGGACCACACGTGTGACGTGTGCCAGCACAGAGCGCCCGGGCATAGCCACTCAGGAGCCCAACCCGGGCGGCTGTCTAGAGGCCTGGGTGGTCCAGAGGCCTTGCCGGTGGCAGGGAGGGAGGAGCCCCCGTGGGCTAAGACGCTGGGCTGGGGGTGGGGTGGGGACAGCCCTTCCTGGAGGAGGACAACGCCCAGGGTCTTGAGGGCCAGAGGGAGAAGGAAAGAAACCCCTCAGGAAGGGAGGTGGCCTTGTCGCACAGCCGCCTCTGCCCCTCTGGTCCACCCTCTGCTCGGGGTTCTGTTGTCTCAACACCGCTGCTGCGCTCTGACCTCAAACGCTCCCAGAGCCCCTCACCTGGGCTCGCTGTCCACAGACCGACGGTGTGCAGCCCTAGAGGGATTGCGTCACCTGGGGAGCTGTGACAGACACTGGTGCCCGGCCCCACAGCGGAGACACTGGGGTTTCACTGTCTGGGGTGCAGCCGGGTTGAGACCTCTACCTTACGGCCTAACTGCCTCCAGGTGCAGGGCGCCTTCTCCAGCACACCCCTCGGCCTGCCAGTACTGAGGGGCTCTTCCCCACCCCGGCTGACCCAGGAAGACGTTCCTGCCTCTCCTGCAGGTCGGGGGGCAGCACCTCGCCTGGCAAGTCCATAGTAAAGTGGCGGCTGCTGCTCAGGTGGGAGCAGAGGCTCACCACACCCCTGCCCCACAGCCGCCAGCTCCGGTCAGACGTGGAGGGGAGTCCTAGGTCTGGTCCCCATGCCCTTGTCTAGCACTGGCGGGAGGGTGCCCCCCACCCAGCACGAGCCAGCCAATCATGTTCCTGGAAGCTGCTGGAAGGCGCCAGTTCTTCGAGCCAGGCCAGCCTGGGTGTCTCTTTCTCTCCTAAACGGGCCTCACCGTGGCCTCTAGCCTCACCTTACTGCCACCAGTGGCCACGTTTCAGCCCCTCCCTGGGTGATGTCTCTGCCATGGACCGTCCCCTCCACCGGCTCCTGCCTTGGCTTCTAGAACACCCACTCACTCCCCTAATTCTCCTCCAGGTGGGCTCCTCAGTCTCCCCTGCCACTCACCCCAAATGTAGGTCCCCTGGGAGTTGCCCTCGGCCCTGTCCTCACTCCACTTTCTCCCAGGAGTGACTTTATCTAAATCACAGCTTCAAACGCTACCTGTGCCCAAGGCCCTGTCTCTTACCCCCAGCCTGGACTGCCCTTCTGAATTCCAGACCCCTGCACCCGGCTGCCTCCTGGGCCTCTCCCCGGGGTGAGCAGAAAGATGTCCCGCAGACACACCTGACAGCTGGCCACACCCCACTGGTTTTCCCCATCACAGATGGCAGATTCATCTACAGAATTGCCCCAACCTTGTCCTTGACTCCTTCCTGCCCTCTCCCGCTACTAAGCTCCTCAGCGATCCCAGCACCCAGGTCTCCACTGTCTCCTTTCCACCTCCCTTCACCAGCCCAGTCTGGGTCACATCATTTGTCACCCAGACCACTGCAGTCACCTCTTAACAGAATATCCTGTTCCCCCTCTTGTGCCCTTCAAACCTTTCTCCTCAGGGCAACTGTTGGGAATTTTGAAACATGGCGGCCTGGATATGCCGCCTCTCTGCCTAACACCTCCCATGGCTCCCCACTGCTCTCAGGACAAAGTCCTCTTTAGGGGCATCCTCACCCCTTCTGCCCTCATCTCCTCCTCCCACCCCTCCACCCACATTCCAGCTCTTTTGTCTCCTTAGAGTCTCACACAGTACTGGGGTTGACACCTCTGAGAAGTCACACATGCTCTGGAATGACTTTCCCCCTTTCTTCAGCAAACTCCTATCCATGCCTCAAAACCTCCCCTGGGAAGCCTTCCAGGACCTCGCAGTCTGTGTGTGGTGGTGACTGGGAGCACGTCTTGCTGTTTGACAGTGTGGAGCACAACTGCTGCTTCTGCGTTCAAGGTGACGGCTCTCGATGTTGCCACGCCCACATGCCCACGGGAATTCACAGCCCTGCAGGGGCCACAGACTGCGCAGTCTCAGGAAGAGAGGTGGTCGCACGGCCCCTGCATCAACGGAGTGTGGTGGGCGCGGCGCTGGCGGGGCTTGTCACACCTGTGTGGGCGGCACTGTGCCACCTGCCAGCGGGACAATCATCTTCCGCTTGTCCACCACCCACTGGCCTTTCTGCTCACCCAGCACCAACCACGCTGCCACCAACCACTCGCTACCAGCGGCTTCTTGCAGCACGTACAGCTGACTACCCGAGGTCTAGCTGCTGTCCACACCCCCTCCGTCCCCCAGAGCTCACACGGTGGCCACCAGGGCAGCCCCCTCGAGCTGGCTCGCAGAAAGGGCCGGGGTTTCAGCCCAGGCCCAGAACAGAAGCCGGTTTTATGAATGAAGTGTCTGAAATTGAAAGCTGCCAACATGAGGACACAGCGGCGCCCACACTGCTCCCGGCCTCCCGGGGAGAAGGCGAGGGTGGCAGCAGCAGCGTCCCCGCTCCAGTGCTCCCCCGCTCTCCTAGCCTCTACCACCCCTGCCTGGCTCGGAAGGGGTCGCCCGTGTCCCCGCGCCCCCGTCTCTTCCCGAGCTGCCTTCTGTAAAGTGAGCTTTCTATATTTACTTAAACTTCTATTTAAAGAGGAATTCCTCATAATTACTCAGCCGCGGAGAGCTGACACTGTTTGGTTCTGTTTATTTAGTTTCTCCTAGTGATTGGCAAAATGTCCTCGGTGGCTTTCAAGAGCAGATATAGACGAATGACCTGTTGGTCATAAAATAAAGTATGATGCTCTTTTCTGTCCTCGTGGGAGATGGCATGTGGAGGGGACGTGCCTCGCCATCCCATCCCATAAAAATGCTAAATCTGGTCATTTGGGAGGTTGGGTTTGCGGAGTGGTTGTGTGGTTTTTGAAGGGCCCTGTGTCGTTTGGACATGGATGTGCTGTGTGTAGACGCATGTCCCGCACACACGGACATGCACCCCCACGTGCAACCTCACCAACGGCACCAGGCAGACATGCCAACACAGGCAGGAAGTGGGGACTAATGACATCTATTTTTTCTTCAAAAAATATTTAATTGATATTCGGCATTTAGTCCAGTGGTGAATCTAAATTAGCAAGTTATTTACATAGAAATTGTTCCCAGGGCACTTCTCTCCCTTCTCTCTAACCCTTCACTGTCCCCTGCCCCTGTAATGACTCTACAGAACACTCAGGAGCAGCCCTGCTGTGACAAACGCAAAGGGAACAGTTGTGCTGAATATTACGTGTAAAACGTGGCCAGTAGCTGGACTTGGAAACGGTGGGTGATTTTGGGATCTTCAGGGGAGAGCTATTGTGCTTCGAGCTCTCCAGTTAATCCCAGGGAGTTTGAAAGCAGGCAGGAAGCAGGGACAACTGTCATGCCTCCCCAAAGTGACCCAACCCCCTAGCCCACCACAGTCCCCCGTAGCATGCTACCATGGCCTTCCTGTAGGAGTCCCAGCTCCAAGCCCACTTCCCACCTCGCCGCCCTCCTGTCCCTCAGTCCGGGAACTAGCTCTCCAGAGCCCTCGGCCAGCTCCCGCTAAATGTCGTCAGATCATTTTGTGGGAGTGTGCTTGCCCTCTGCAGTCAGACTCTGACCCTTTTCGGGGTACAAGTCCTGTGTCTTGAGCCTCTGCAGCATCCCCATAGTCCCAGTACACACAGTGGGGACCCACGTGGAGCAGGTGGTGACAGTGCACACAGGTAGCTCCACTCTCTGGTCTGCCTTAACCCAGCACAGCTCAGGAAGCCAAAAGCTGTCAGCGGCTGTTGACCGAGGGCCCTTCCTGGGGACACCCCGGTGCTGCCGGGCCCAGAATGAGGACAGCAGGAGAAGCCATCAGACCTCACAGGCGCGGCCTCCCTTTCAGAATCCAGCACCGCTTCTCAGAGCTGGTGAGCAGGCCGCAAAGACAGCGCGGGCAGACAGCGAGCCCAGCAAACCCCCAACCAGAGAAACTGCCCCTCCATGGTGTCTGCAGCCCTGCGTCACCCACTTCCCTGGAAGGCCTGATACGGTGCACGTGTTCATAGAGAGACCACTGACCTACTGCCAGCCGTTCAACTCCAGTGCACATTAACAGCAGCATGCAGCAAGCATGTAGAAAGCAGCGACTCTGCTCCAGGAGCCTGGCTTAACCGGCAGAGATGAAGCAGGTGGATCTCGCTTTCACGGAGCTTATGGTCTAGCCAGGGGTCCTCAAACTTTTTAAACAGGGGGCCAGTCACTGTCCCTAAGACCGTTGGAGGGCCCTTGGAGAGTGCGGCGCACATTCCACACATGCGCACTGTGGGCCCGGGATGAGTCGGCTGCTAAGCAGGACAGGCAGTGGCAGCAAAAACACCCGGTGGGCGGATAAATGTCTTCCGTGGCCGCAGTTTGAGGACCCCTGGGACTCTAGCCTAAAGGTGTCCAAACTTCAGGTGCATTGGAATCATCTGGGAGCGTGGCAGCAATGCTGGGCCCCAGCCCCGGCATTCAGAGGTGGTAGGTGTCTGAAGTGGGACCTGAGAATTTGCTTGTCTAAAAAGTTCCCTGGTCTAGGGGCCACATTTTAAAAGCCTCTGGTCTAGCCAATCCCCACAGGCACAGGACCCTGGGCAGTGGCTTTTAAAAAGGGGAGATTGGGGTGTCGAAAATCAGCAGGGAGCCTGAGCGGTCCTTAGCATGTGGCCCATTGAAAAGCCTCTGGACTAGACGACTCTCCCACCTTTTATAGGTCTTGTTTTCCCGAGGATAGGTGTGTTGGTAGGAGGGAGGGGTGGCATTTCAGGAAGTGGACTTGTGGGCAAAGGTGAGGTGGCTGGCAGAGGATTCTGGAAGCCACTGAGGCAGGGGCAGGGGTGGAGACGACGAGGCTCTGTCTTAGCTTCAGCCTGCTCCTCCTGGGCACCACCCTGCCCCCTCCCCCGCAGACATGGCCCGGCTGGCCAGAGAAGGGCAGGCCGGGGCCAGCGAGACCTGGGAGCCTTTGCTGCCCACGACACCTACAGTTTTAGAATCTGGAGAGCAGATGCCTCTCCTTGCTAAGCAACTCATGAAACAAACAGTTTGCTTCAGGGCTTTCTTTTTTGAAGCTGACTTTGTTGTTGGGGTGGGGAGATGTGTGTATAGATAAGCCTTTCAAAGTGATGACATCACAAGAATAATAAAAATGACACTTTGCACTCTGCATCTTTCACCTCTGAGGCACATTTGCAAAAATAATCATAGGTCCATTCTCCTTCTTACCAGCTCCAGGGGCCGGGGTGGGAGCAGGGAGGGCGCCTGCGGACAGACAGAAGGCTCTGCTGATTACGGGGGTGGGGAACAGTCGCCTCACCTTCCAGAGCCTACTTTCCCCATCTTAGAAATGGGCTGAGCTGGGTGGGCTTTAAGGTCCCTCCCTCTTCCAGTTATTTATATGGAACTGATTTAACTGGGTGTTTGACCAAAGGTTTGGTATTTGACCTGTAGAACTTTTCCGTTTGGTATGGGACGGGGTCCAAAACTGCTCCGGGTTTTGAGGGGACCTGAAGCTCATCCAATTTGCCAGAGAGTCTCCTTAAGAAGAACAATACAGAACTACTGATCGAAATCAGGTACAAAGTCCTGGCAGGGGCCCAGGCTAGGACGCGTCCCCACGCGCCAGGCTCTCAGCTGCACGCTGGATCCTCTTCCGTGTGTGGCAAAGGCCCACAGGCGTCCTGGGCAAATATCAGCTCCTGGAGTATCTGGGACCCTTGAGACTGTCACAGACTTGCGTTGGCACTTTGCAAACCTGAGTGTCTCCCTCGCCCATCCTGCCCTGGCCCATGTTTTGGCCTTGACACTGTGTTGCTAGGCAACCATCTATCCTATAGGAATTCACACTCCTTCTTCCAGGCAGACACATTTAATTTGAGGCCCAGAGTGGTTGGTGACGCGGGGTGACAGCAGCCTGCGCCCTCACAGAAATAGCCCTAAGCACTGAGTCAAAAGTAGCTGGGGGAACTGATCCCCACATTTGATCTTAATCCCCTAAAATAGCTTGGTCCTGTTTATGGGGCTGCTCCGAGAGGGGACGTGGGAGCCTGGCTGTGCTCACGGCTTCCTCCCTCCTGCTGGGCGCTTGCCTTTCTGCGGCCATCGCGGGAGACATCCGCGGTGACTCAGGGCCCTGAACATGATGTAACAGCCCTGGCTCCCGGGCAGGGGTGAAAGGGACATGTGACAGCCTTGGAATTCCAGGCGGGACCCTTGGTGCAGGCCTGCCAGTTCTTGACGAAGGTCAGGTGCGGCTGAGAGCGGGGCTCACCGGCCCCAGGAGGGGAGGCTGGGAGGGCGTCCCGGCCCCTCCTTGGCCCCCTAGGGACACCACACCTGTCTCTAGAGCAGCGGTTCTCAATCTCGGCTCCATGCTCGAATCACCTAGGGTGCTTTAAAAAATGCGGAATCTGATGTAACCGTGAGATTCTAATGTGCAGCCAGGGTTGGAGCCAAGGGACTTCTGCCCAGTGTCCCCTCCCCGACCAGCTGCTGAGCTTTTCCCTTTTGGCAAGCGTCTCAGGGGCCCCGAGCACCCTCTGGGTTCTGACATTCCTTTCCTGACGTGAGCAGAGATGCCCGTCCTGCCAGGAGCCAACTTGCCTCCAGCACCAGGTCTCTGCTGTGGGCCTACTGTGTGCCCTGCCCAGGGCCAGGCACCCCTGGGCAGGGCCCCTCTGGGGGGGGGCTTGGGGTAGGGGAAGAGGCCAGACCCCTGCAGAGGCCGAGGGAGGCTGGCCTGGGGCTGGAGGAGAATAGAGGCGAGCTGCTTGCTGGGCTTTAGAAGTACAATAAAGGCAGTGTGTATATTTTGGTAAAAACAGAGCACTAAGCTCACAAACACACACTGGCTGGCCACTAAAATAAGATTTTATAATTGGTTCATTGGTCAGTTTTTTATTTTTAATTGTGGTAAAAACACATAAAATAAAATTTACCCTATAACCTTTCTGTTTCCATGACTTGGACTTCTCTAGGTACCTCATACAAGTAGCATCATTCGGTATTTGTCGTTCTGTGAGTGGCTCATTTCACTCCACGTCATGTCTCCAAGGTTAAACCATGTTGCAGCGTGTGACAGGATTTCCTTCTTTTTTAAGGCCAAATAATATTCCAAATATTCCACTGTATGTACATACCAAACATTCTTTATCCATTTATCCATCAATGGACATGTGGTAGCTTCCACTTTTGGCCATTGTGAATAATGCTGCAAGGCACACGGGCGTGAAGATACCACTTCACGATCTTATTTTCAACTAATTTGGATAGGTACCCAGAAGTGGGATTGCTGGATCACATGGTAATTCTATTACTAGTTTTTTTTTTTTTTTTTTGAGACAGAGTCTCACTTTATTGCCCAGGCTAGAGTGAGTGCCGTGGCGTCAGCCTAGCTCACAGCAACCTCAAACTTCTGGGCTCAAGTAATCCTGCTGCCTCAGCCTCCCAAGCAACTGGGACTACAGGCATGCGCCACCATGCCCGGCTAATTTTTTTCTATATATATTAGTTGGCCAATTAATTTCTTTCCGTTTTTATAGTAGAGATGGGGTCTCGCTCTTGCTCAGGCTGGTCTCGAACTCCTGAGCTCAAATGATCCGCCCACCTCGGCCTCCCAGAGAGCTAGGATTACAGGCGTGAGCCACCGCGCCCAGCCCTATTACTAGTTTTTTGAGGAACCTCAATACAGTTTTCCACAGCCCTGTGGCATTTTACATTCCTACCAGCAGTGCACAAGCGTTCCAGTTTCTCCATGGCCTTGTCAACACTTCTTTTCTTTTTTTATCCTAGCCAGCCTAATAGATGTGAGGTGATAAGTCGCTGTAATTTGATTTGCTTTTCTTTAATGATTAGTGAAGTTGAACATCTTCTCATGTGCTTGTTGGCCACTTGGATATCTTCTTTGGAAAAATGTCTATTCCAGGTCCTTTGACCATTTAAAAAAATCTGGTTACTTGTTTTTTTTGTTGTTGAGTTATAGGAGTTCTTTATATATTTTGGTTATTAACCCTTATCAGATATATGATTTGCAATTATTTTCTCCCATTCCATAGGTTGCCTTTCACTCTGGTGATTGTTTCCTTTAATGTGCAGATCATTGTCAGTTTTTTCTTTTCTTTTTTTTTTTGAGATGGAGTCTCGCTGTGTCACCTGGGCTAGAGGGTCATTACATCAGCCTAGCTCACAGCAACCTCAAACTCCTGGGCTCAAGCAATCCTCCTGCCTCATCCTCCTGAGTAGCTGGGACCACAGGCATGCGCCACCATGCCTGGCTACTTTTTTCTATATATTTTTAGTTGGCCAATTAATTTCTTTCTATTTTTAGTAGAGATGGGGTCTTGCTCTTGCTCAGGCTGGTCTCAAACTCCTGAGCTCAAGCTATCTTCCCACCTTGGCCCCCCAGAGTGCTAGGTTTACAGGTATGAGCCACCGCGCCCAGCTCCATTGGTCAGTTTTTTAAGAATTATATAGAGCTGGCCAATAAATGAGAGAAAAGAATCAATTGCACTGCCTGCAGTGAAATTCAGACCTCAACATTGAAATAAAACCCCAAACAGCACCACATCTATCAACTAATTCTAACAAGTCTAAAATTACAAATTGGTAGTACATTTTTTTTAAAGGTGTTGGTTATTGGGGTCCTACTCCCAGGGTATTCCCAGGACCTGGCATGGAGCCACACTAGCCCCACCATGCAGAGGAGCAAGCTCCACGGTCAAGGCCTACGGGGAGGAGCAGGGGGCAGGGGGAAGCTCTAGATCTCGGGGCCCAGAGGAGAGTGCCGGGGGCTTCTGGGCTGCATCTGACCCCTTGCAGTCCCCTGGGAGCCTGGCCCACCACTCCAGACTGGGCTGGGGACGGGCAAGTGTTCAGGGCAGCCCCTCTGCCCTCGGGCACACAGGGCTTCCTAGGCAGGGCTGGGCGACACAGCTGCCAGACACCTATGGCCCTTCCACAGGCCTCTGCCCACGGGAACCTCCTTCACCCTGCGGCACCCCCCACCCACCCAAGTTCCTCAGTCTGCCTAAAGTCCCATTGGCAGAATGGAACGTACCTTAGGTCCCACCCAGGCCCTCCTGCTGTCCTTTCTTCTTTGTACATTCACCTTCTTGAGGCCTTTTGGGCCCTGCCAATTGGGCTAGCTTCGAATGCAGTGATTTGGGGACATGCGAAGGTACAGGCTCCAGAGTCCAAGAGCCCGGCAGGTCACTTCCCTCTCTGGGCCTTAGCTTCCACTTCTGTGGAGTGTGTGACTCCCTGCCCTGTCTGGCTCCGGAGGCCCAGATGCCACAGCCTTGAGCCAGGTGCCACAGGTGACCTGGGGGACACAGGCCTTGAGTGGAGACTTAGTCAGTACTTGGTAACTGTTCACGCAACAGTCAAACTCAAGGTGGGGGGCGGGGTGTGTGGCCAGAGCCCCAGGGATGTTCCTGAGCATGTTCACTAACTTGCTCAGCTGCCGTGGGCCTCAGTTTCCCCATCTACAAAGTAGGACTATTGACTCTCCTTGCATCTAACTCACCACTTCAATGTAGAAATTTCTTTGGCCTATTTTTACATGTCGGTTAGAAAACGTTCAGCCACACTGAGTCCTCATCTTCCTTTTCCAGCCTGGCCGCCGGGCTGCCCTTGTAGACGTCTCTGAACCCATGTCCCTGTTCACAGGTATCTGTTATCTTGTTCTGTGATTTCCTTTCCTCGCTTAACACCGTCCCTTGGCGGCTTCCCACGCAGCACGAGGGTCCCACTCTTTTCCACGGTGAAATGGCACGCCAGAGTTTGCAAGTGCCGCCACCTCGTCATTAGTCTCTGATGGAAAAGGACCCTGGAAAAACGAAGCTCTTGAGAAACAAGAGAGGTGCTGGGATGAGGGACAAGGGAAGGTGGGGGTGGCCGGGAGAGGGGGGAGTGGACTCGGAGAGGTGAAGCATTTTGCCAAAAGTTGCCCAGCAAGAGGGATTGGTGTTTGGAGTCTTTCTGACGTTGATGCCTCTGCTGTTTCCTTGGTACCAGCCAGTCGCTCCCAAACCTCCTCCACCAGTCCCCATAAAAGGCCACTGGAGCCCCCAGCAGGAGGTGACGCACAGCCACAAGCTGCAGCGTGGATAAACCCACTGCAGGAGGAACGTGCAGGAAAGGCAACCCAGGCCCTAGAGAGCTGGGCCCAATCCATTGTGGATAAGAGCACAAAGAAAGCTCCAGAATTTGTTACCAGTCACTGGCGCGCTGGGCAGGGAACGCTGGGCTCCTGGGAGTCTGCTGCTGGTGAGGAGGGGCAGGGGAGCGGGGTGGGCCGCCGTCCAGCTTCCCCCGTCCTCGTGCACATTTGGAGAACGTGCCCCTTCACCCAGTCTCTCGGCAACCGCCTTCTGCAGCGGGCAGGAAACGATGCATTAATGATATGTTAGGAAACCCTCGCTGAACATAATTACACCCTCCTCGGAGCGAGCGCGGCGTGTCAAAACACGCTGGGAGGATTCGTCAGCTCAGGCAGAGCCCAGAGCCGGCCCCTCCTGCCCCCACTCCTCACTCGCCCGGCGTTTCTGCCACACACAGGCCTTTCCTCTCCCCTCATGGCACGCAAGGCGGGGGCACCCACAAAGTCCGCATGCCGTCTTTTCCCTACACCTCGCTACTCTGCGATCGCAAGGCTCGGGACGAACACCGCGTTTCCAGGACAAAGCTGGGAGGAGGTTTGAAATCAGGGCTGCCCTGGGACACGCAGGGTGGCTGTCTTCGGAGGTACAAGACCTGATTCTGGTGGTGGAGTTTGCAGAACCATCCGGGCTTAAGGGGTCAGGCTGACCTGGGCTCCAATCCTGCATGACCTTGAGCCAGTCTTTTTAGTTCTCTGTGCCTCAGTTTCCTCACATGTAAACCGTCCGTAACAACTTTGTAGGGCTGTGACATTTAATCGATGGGCCTTACACTGGTTGTGGCACAGAATCTGGCACAGCATAGGTGCTTGTCACTCTCACTGGACAAAGGCGACTTAATAAAATACAATGAGCACAACTTAGGAAGTGGTGAAGACGGGCGAGGTGAGGTGGTTCACACCTGTAACCCTAGCACTTTGGGAAGACAAGGCAGGAAGATCACTTGAGACCAGGAATTCGAGACCAGCCTGGGCAACATAGCAAGACCCCATCTCTACTAAAAATGAAAAAATTACCCGGGCATGGTGGTGCACACCTGTAGTGTCAACCACATGGGAGACAGAGGCAGGAGGATCGTTTGAGCCCAGGAGTCTGAAGCTGCAGTTCGCTATGATCATATCACTGCACTCCAGCCTGGGAGACAGAGCGAGACCTTGTGTCTTAACCACTCCTGTACGAGCGTCGACTATAGTCGACAGCCACAGATGAACGTGCACAGCCCAGCGTCGACTTTAGTCGACAGCCAAAAGCTTTTACTTTTACAGCTTTCATCTCTGCAGTTGCAGTGTGTACGTTCAGCTAATAAGTTACTACGAATCTGTGACCTTTTAACAAGTCCTTAGCAGGAATTATTATAGTTATTTTCCTAAAGCTGCCTGTAAAGTCAAACAAGCTTTCAGTGCTTTAGAGCTTTCCTCATCACATAAGAGCAAAATGGACTGGTCGTCAATGCACAGCACAAACTAATCGTGCGGACTGTGAGTGCTGGCTGTGGGCAGGGTTTCGAGGCCAGTGAGTGGCGTACCGAAGTGGCTAAAAAAAAAGAGGGAAAGAAAGTGGTGAAGAAGTTTGGAAGAAGAGAGAGGTCCTGGTGGGAGGACTGGGATGATTAGGAAGACCTGGGTCTTATGGGACAGGCAGGATTTGTGAAGTTGGGGGACAGCCAGTGTCTTCCAGAGACGACTCGAGGGAGAAACAGACACTGACATCCCAGAGTATCTCGGATGGCTTGGTGCCTCCCTCATCCGAACGCAGGCTCCGGGAGTACTAGCGTCTGCCTGCCTGGTTCTCTGCCGAGCATGCTTGGTAGATGTTTGTTGAACGAGCACAGAAATAAACTGAGATGTGCTGGGCACAACTGATCATGCGGGGTCCCAGACCTCAAGCTGCGAGCTGACTTTGGAGGAGAAGCATTTTGCTGCCATGTGCATGTGCATAAAACACACACTCCACGGGTGAGTCTGGAAGGAGTCACTCTAGACTGTTAAGAGGAGTGATCTCTGGAGAGGTAGTGGAGGGAATGAGGGATTTTCAGGTTTTACTGCACATCCACACCTATTGTTTGAATTTTTATTTTTATTTATTTATTTAAAAATAAATTTTTTTTTTTTGAGACAGAGTCTCACTTCATTGCCCAGGCTAGAGCGAATGCCATGGCATCAGCCTAGCTCAGAGCAACCTCAAACTCCTGGGCTCAAGCAATCATTCTGCCTCAGCCTCCAGAGTAGCTGGGACTACAGGCATGTGCCACTATACCCAGCTAATTTTTTCTATATATATTAGTTGTCCAATTAATTTCTTTCTTTTTATAGTAGAGATGGGGTCTTGCTCTTGCTCAGTCTGGTTTTGAACTCCTGACCTCAAGCAATCCGCCCGCCTCGGCCTCCCAGAGTGCTAGGATTACAGGCGTGAGCCAGCGTGCCCGGCCTAAAAAAATTTTTTTAGAGGTGGGGGTCTCACTATGTTGCCCAAGCTGGCCTTGTCCTCCCAAAGTGCTAGGATTACAGTCATGGGCCATTGTGCTAGCCTATTGTTGAATTTTTAAAATATTAATAAAAATTATATTTTGCTATTTTTTTAAATAGTTAAAATTTTTAAAAATCAGCAGTCACTGGATCAGGAGAGAGAGGGGGTCCATATGGGGTGTGGGGTGGCAGCCACTTTGATGGCCTTGCACCCCTCCCCACCCCTCCCCACTTCTGCAGCACCGGCAGGGGGCTTGGGGGCCTGGGGACGGCAAGGGCCGAGTGGGGGCTTCTGAGGTCTCTCCTCCCAACTACAGGAAGCGCTGGGCAGCCCAGGGTCCCAGGGAACGAGCGTGTGGTTCCCGAGGAAGGCCTAGAGCAGTGGGGGCAGCAGAGGACGGCAGCTTGCCCTCTCCCTGGCCTACCGGGCCCCGCAGCAGGGCTCTCCACCCAGGAAGGGAGAACCACCTGGGCCACCAACTGCTGGCCCTGGTTGAGCCTGCAGAGGACCCACAGCCACCCCTCACACGTGCACACACATGCCCCTCGTGCACACACACGCACACACCAACACCCTTTCTTTATAAACAAGGCTGTTTCCAGTGTTCTGAGGCCATGACCAACTGGCGGTCAAGGGCATCTCTGGCGGCAGGCCCACAGCCAGAAGGCAGCCGGGCACCTTCAGGGAGCGTGGGGTTCTCTCAGTGGAGAGGGAAGGGGCCCCAGAACCGCGGCCGAGGCCTGCACAGCAGTGGGCTTCAGCAGGAGGCTTCAGCCACATGGGGACACGGGCGGAGGGAGCCCAGCTGGGGCTTCATTCTGAGGGCTGGGGTGGAGGCCGGGCCATTCCAGAAAGACCAGCCTGGAAGGGGCCCAGGGTGGAGGGCAGGCGGTGGCTTCCCGCTGGGGATTGGGGACCTAAGCTGACAACTTGTTGAAGCCACCTGCTATGAAAAGGCACTTAGGCTGCCTTTAATTTTTTACCAGTTCAGACAAAGCTGCATGAACATCTTTCCAAACTATCCTCATGAGCATGCACAAGTGCTTTTGTGCAAAATTTTCCTAGAGGTGGAATTGCTAGGTTGAAAGTTATGTGCAGTTAAACATTGGGTAGCTGTTGCTAAATTAACCCCAAAAAGGCTGCACCGTTTTACATTAGAACCAACAGTGCAGGAGCTATTTTGCATATATCCTTCTCAGCACTGCTTATTATCAGTCTTTTAACTATTTTCCCAGTCCGATAGAGAAAAAATACCTCATTGTTGTCTATTTTTACTGGAGCGAATAAGCATCTTTGTATAAGTTTATGGACCATTTTATGTGTTTATGGGAATTTCTTCTCCCCATCTTTTTCCTGTTTTTCCACTGGATTATTTTTCCTTGTGTTAAATTCAGGATGCTAATCCTTTACGGGGGGCCCAACCTATGTTGAGCTGTATAATTATTTCATTATATATTACAATGTCATAACAATAGAAATAAAGTGCACAATAAATGCAATGCACTTGAATCACCCCCCCCCCCCCCCCCCCCCCGCTCCATATCCCCAGTCCATGGAAAAGTCATCTTCCATGAAAATGGTGCCTGATGCCAGAAAGGTTGGGGACCACTGCTTGTATTTTACACACGATGTATTTTCTCCTTGGCTATGAATTTTTTTAATGATGTCTTTCCCCTCTACCTTTTAGTTTCCAAATAGCCAAAGGATTTTCCTTTCTGCTTTCTGGTGTCCTGAACCTCCCTACACCCTACCCCTCAGGGTAGAAATGAAGGGGATGCAGAGGCAGGCCAGGTGTCCCCAGGCCTCCAAGCCTTCCCCAGGGCTGCAGACACACTCCCTGGCCCTCCAGCTGGCCCAGGCACCCCCAGGAAGGGAGTGAGCAGGAGCATTTTTATTTTTTTTTGAGACAGAGTCTCACTTTGTTGCCCAAACTAGAGTGCTGTGGTGTCAGCCTAGCTCACAGCAACCTCAAACTCCTGGGCTCAAGCGAGCCTCCTGCCTCAGCCTCCTGCCTCAGCCTCCCAAAGTAGCTGGGACTACAGGTATGTGCCACCATGCCTGGCTAATTTTTTCTATATGTATGTTTAGTTTGCCAATTAATTTCTTTCTATTTTTAGTAGAGACGGGGTCTCGCTCTTGCTCAGGCTGGTTTCAAACTCCTGACCTTGAGCGATCCTCCCATCTCGGCCTCCCAGAGTGCTAGGATTATAGGCATGAGCCACTGGGCTCGGCCTGTGAGCAGAAGCATTGAGCGGAGATTTGCTCTGTGCTCCTCCCCAGAAGCCATCCTGCTGGGAGAGGAAAGGGCAGTGCAGACCCCCAGCCCAGCCCAGCGGGATCTGTCTTTTGCAATAAGGGCTCCCGGGAGCCCAGATAGGGCAGATATGCTAATAGCCTTTTCTGGAAGGCGTGTGGGGCTCCGGCTCCAGGAAGCAAATCTACTAACTGACTGCAGCACAAGGCCAGTGGAGATTCAGCCCTTCTCTCCTGGCCTCTGGAGGGCGCCTCCGGAAAATGGGTCAGTGGAGGGACAGCCTCCCCAGCTCCTGGCCAGCCCTGCTCCATAGCCACAACTGCAGCTGCCCTTCCTCTGTGAAACAATCAGACTGTTCACCATTATAAAAATACTAAATACTACATACAAAAATTGCAGTGGTCACAGTGGTGAACCACGTGGAAGTGCCACCCAGGCCTAGGGTCTGTAGGACGGGATCAGACCCCCTCTCCCCATTCTCAGTTCCCAAAACACGCCCTTATCACCCTGATGTGCAGGTGTTTTGGTGTTTAGATGATATTTTCTAACAGTGCACAAGTCGCACTTTTATCTGCGGGTGTGCTCCCTTTCCTGGTCCTATTGTTGTGGGGTTTGGGTTTCCTCTTTTCAAAAAGTTTTCTTATCACGAAATAGGCACAGATAAAAGTGCCCTAAAGACAAGCACGGCTGAATAAATGACGATAAAGAAAATGCCTGTGGCCACATTTCCAGCACCCCGGAAGCCACCCCTTGTCCCTGTCCCCAGGGGCCCCCTCCTGTCTGGTTACAGTCTCCTCCCCCTACAAGGCAGCCGCCACCTAGACTCTGCAGTCCTGCTGGCCCTCACAGTTCCCTCACTGTGGTTCGGCTTTGCCTCTTGGTCTCTTTTCCGCTGCGGGTCAGGCGTCTAGTGTATTCAAGGCTGGACTTCGGGGTGCCTGCTCCAGGTGACCCCACCCAGCATGGCAACCCCCCACCCCCGCCCCAGGGCCCACACTTCACCCTAGGGGAGGCAGGCTGGGGGTAACCGCGGGTGGGACTCCTCCTCGCCCTCAGGCTTCAGCGTCTCTCTGGGAGACTGGCGGTGGCGCCCCGAGAGAGAGCTGCTGGCTCGCCTTCTCGTACCTTCCCACCTCCCTGCTTTCGCTGCTCCTAGTCCTGGCACCGGGCATGCCTTTCCCTTCCCCGTGCGCGGGAATCTAAAACAGCCCCATCCTGGCCAGTCCGAATGCCTCCATGTCTGTGACTCCCTCCGTCCCATGACGGGCTCCTCCCGAAGTTGTTTCTCACGCTGCATTCCTACATTCTAAGAGGCTAATAAAAACCTCCGGCATTTATTGGGCCAACCATTCGTGCAGGCTCTTTGTGCTTGTTATCAGCAGCTCTTGCATCACCGGGGGGAAGGAGATTATAGCTCTGTTTTATAGATGAGCAAATTGAGGCTCACAGAGGCGAGGTGACTTTGCCCAAGGTCACACAGAGTTGGTGAGTGACAAAGCTGGGAATCAAACTGGGGAGGGCCTTTTCCTCGGGGTGGGTGCACACAGGCCCTGAGGTTAGGAGGGGTCATGGCCCCACTTGTCCCCTGGCATACTTTATTTTTATTTTAGCGTATGATGGGGGTACAAGTGTTAAGGTTACGTATATTGCCCATCCCCCCTCCCCCCCCCCCCCCCNTTGCCCCCCCCCCCCCCCCCCCCCCCCCGCATACTTTTAAGAGGCACAGACATCAGGGACCCACAGAAGTCACAGATGTCCCGTGCCCCAGAGCTGGTCTAGTCATGCTTGGGGAGAAGGGGTGGGCCCCTGTGAGATGTATGCTCAGAGGCCCCAGAATCTGATTTACCCTGAGAGCCCAGAACCTTCCATGAGCCTTTATGCCTTCTGAGCCCTAGCTCAGGCCAGGACCACGTGGGTCTCACTATCCAGTTGTGGTCGTTTTCAAGGCATCAGCCTCACGCTCCTGACCTCGAGGGACGATAAGGAAGTGGCAGCGGGCTCCGGAGCCAGACAGCCTGGACTAAAGGCCAGGCTCAGTCACTCTCCGCCTGTACCAGCTGGGTGAGCCACTGCTCTATGCCTCAGTTTCCTCCTCTGTGAAAGTGATTAAAGACACTACTTACCACCTCTGTAAAACTGCGAGTGGAGACACTGCTGACCTCATAGGCTGCCATCAGGACAAAATGAGTTTCTACATGCCCAGGGCAGCGCTGGGTACAGGCTAAGGCTCAATCAACCTTGCCCATTACGATTATCCCTCGCTCGGGGCTCCCGCCCGCTCCAGGGGTGAACTCCTGAAGCCCCAGGCGCGGGTCCGGCCACACTGCTGAGGCCCCCCCGCAAGCCCCCCAGAAACCAGGGCTGCGTGTCCTCCACTCACCCACAAACCTCCGCTTCATGGAGCCTTGAGGTTGGGGGTTGGGTGGTGACCTTGACTTTAAACCAATGACCAAGCATCCCAAGGGCTCCGGGAGGCCCCAGTGGGCCCAGCTCTGCTGTAGGAGGTCAGGCCACTGGGCAGCGTCCAAGAGTACAATCAGCCTGGCTCGCAACCCTTCCCTGGGCCTGGGCCTATCCCGAGGTTGATGCTGACGCAGGAGCACTGGGGGTGGTGGTGGTGAGAGAAGACTTGTGCAGGAGACTAACCTGGGGTGGGCACCCTGTGTATACAGGACCATATGGGAGGCGTTTCACAAATATTACTTGTTTTTCACTACCCTGTGAGACAGGGGATATCAACCTCCATATAGTTGTGAAAAAGACACTCAGAGAGGTTCAGTAACACACCCAAGGTCACACAGCACTGGAATCATACCAGTCCCGTCTGGCCCCAGAATCTAGGTTTTTCTTCTACAAGCAACTTACTGCCCTAAGGTAGGCAGTCCTGTGGATGGTCTTGAGGGATGACCAAAGAGAGACCCCCAACTCTCCCAAATAGAGGGACCATCCCAGGTTCACAGGAATAGACATTTCAGAGCCTTGAGAGCTGGGGATTATATTGAATCTCTAGATCAATTTGGGGAGTATTTCCATATTAACAGTAAGTCTAATGTCTTCTGATTCACGAATATGGGATGCCTTTCCATTTATTTGAACCTTTTCCAATTTCCCTTAACCATGTTTTGTAGTTTTTAGAACACAAGACCTACATTTCTTTTGGTAAATTTATTCCTTTTGTTACTTTGCCTTTTTATGCTATTGTAAATGGAATTGTTTTCTTAATTGCATTTTGGGTGAAGACAAAGTTGATTTTTGTATATTGATCCTGTGAACTTGCTGAACTTTATTAGTTCTAATAGTTTTTTTAATAGATTCATTAGCATTTTTTATATATAAGATCTTGTCATCTGCAAACAGAGATAGTTTTATTTCTCCCTTTCCAATCTGGATGCCTTTTCTGTCTTTTTTTTTTTGTTTAATCACCCTGGCTGGAGCCTCCAGTACAACGTACAACAGAAGTGGAGATGGCAGACACCCAACCTTGTCCTGATCTTAGCAGGGAAGCACCCAGTCTTGCACCACTACGTAGGAAGTCAGTGGTGGGTTTTTCACAGAAACCCTTTAAGGGGTTGAGGGAGTTCCCTTCTATACCTACTTTGTTGAGTGTTTTTACCATAAGAAATTTTAAGATATTGCAGTATCATAACAATATTTAAGCAATGGCAGGAGGGCACCCAGTCCCTCCCTGCTCGGGCTGGTTTGCTCCCTGCACGGGGACTCGGTGCTACTGTCCCCACTCCACCCACAGCTGACCTGTGCTCAGTTGCCACGCAAGTCCCAGAATGGGAGAGCTCTGCCTCCATGAATGTGCCCCTGCCCCCAATTGAAAAACCATCCCAGCCCTGAGCCTTTCTGGGCTAGGATGGGGCTCTGCCCCTGAGGCGGGAGGGGACACAGCCCCTGGCTGGCAGACTGAGGAAGGCACGGGCACAGGACAGAAGATGGAGGGAGGGGGGCTGTCTGCTCACGGCCCTTGGATACACCCGCATCTGTGGGGTCACCTTGGCAAGAGCGGGGAAGGGAGGCTGGCGGGCTGACCTGGGGCGGCGTGGGTCTCCTGTCACCAGCTCAGAAAGTGCTGACGGTCCAGACAAGTGGGTGACAAGAGAAGGGGCTGTCCTCCTGCTGCTCTTGCACCCAGCACTGTGGGACACTCGTGCTAGGACACACGGCGTGAGCACTGCGCTCTGCCCTCAGAAGGAGACCCGGACATGGGCCCGCCCCTGGCCCAGGGGTGTCTCGGCCACCTCTCTCACCCGCCCTCCTCTGAGTGCCCAGTAAAGTCACAGCCTGCTTCGTCCCTTCCTGCCTCTGGCCTGTGCCCTGCCCCTCCTGCTCCCTGGGTTCTTCCCCTGGAGGCACCTTCGCAAGCAGAAACCCTCCCGCCTTGGGGCCACCCGCTGCCCCTTAGCACGTGTTCGCAGCATTGTCACGGCTGGCTTTGGCACCCAGTAGGTGCTCAGTGAGTGCTCCTTCCCCAGGGCTTACAGGCAGAGGTGTGTGCACATGGATGTGTGGTGTGTGCGCGTGTGTGTGTCTGTGTGTGTGTGCGTGTGTGTGTGTATGCATGCACGAGTGTTTGGGGGAGGGCAGGGGTGAAGGATGAGTGAGAGGGGCTGGAGGAGGAGAAGCCTCAGACAGCCAGGGTCGCCAGTGCCAGGCCCCTGTTCCCCCCTGTGGGCGGATGGGGTGGCCCCATTCTTCTGGGGCGACTCATGGCCCCGCCTGCCCAGCTCCACACGCCCGGGCTCCCGGGCGCTAATGAGCGTAATGAGGCTGAGGAGGTATTTATGGTGCAGCTTCCTGGGGGAGCCTCGTGGCTTCCCGGCCATGCCCTCAGTGCTCACAGGGACAGCCCTGGCTGTACCAGGCAGGTGCCGACTTGCAGAAGGAGGAAACTGAGGCCCAGGAGAGAGAGGGTCCAACCACAGATGCCCCCCCCCAGGGAGCAGAGGGTCTCAGGAAGTAGGAGCACGCCCTCTCCCCAAAGCAAACCATGAAAACCAGGCAGCCAGAACGAAAAGCCCAGGGGCCCCCTCCCCTCCAGGGTGCCTCTGGGTGCAGGGCCACTCCTGCCTCCACCCACACCACTCCCACCCACGGGAGTCACCGTGGTGCACTCCCAGGTGAAGCTGCCGCTGCACCCACCCTGCCAGGTGCAGTGGAGGAAACTGAGGCAGAGGCTTTGCCCGCATGCGGGGGGAGTCTAAGGAGTGTCGTGAACCCAGCAAGGTCAAGAGAAGAGACGGAGTGGTGGGGTGTGCGCAGGGCCGGCGGGGACAGCCGAACTGAACCCTTGACCTCAAGGGGCCTTGGCCTGGGCCTCCGGAGCTCCCCGCCCGCCCAGCAGCCTCGACCGGGCGAGAGGCCTTTGGGCAGCTCCGCTGCTGCTCCCCCACCGCCCTGCGCAGGGTCAGGGAGGACAGGCCCCAACAGTCCCACTTTATTTCCGGGGCCTCCAGCTGAGGGGTGGCTTTCAGTAGGGGGTGTCAACCTGCAGCTCCTCAGCAGTGGCCAGTGGCCTGTCCTCGGGCCCCTCACACCTCGCACGGATTAGCCCCTGGGGACAGAGGGCCCTGGGGCCGGGCCAGGTCTCCGGGGCCTGTCCCTCCTGGTACCCTGAGCTAGCTCACTCTCGCTCCCACCAACCTCAGCCGGCATGGCCAAGTGACAGCAGCCACTGGGCCAGGCTTGGGCCTTGGGTTGACCGTTCGGGTTGACGCATACACCCAGCCACCATTGCCGGGCAAGCGCCCATGAAGTCCTCTCCAAGCACGATCTAGGGGGCTTCGTGACAGAGACTGAGGTCTAGTGAGGCCACATCCTTGCTCCGGAAAGTGACGAAGCAGGGATGTGAGCAGTCTCCCCCAAGCTGCACCTCCGCCAGTGTGTGCCATGTCCCGGGATCTGCCACCTCCCCCTGGGGTCCTTGTGCCCTGCCACCGTCCAGTCCAGCTCCTCACCGCCCAGGCCACGGCGGGGGTGGGGGGCGAGTGGGAGACACTGCTGCCCACCAAGGCACTGGTGCTCAGGGTGCCAGTGGGGAAGCCAGCCCCTGGGGTGAGGGCCTTGGGCAGGGCCCCCAGAGCACACAGTAACAACCTGGCAGTGGGCACGCACCTGCAGAAGGCCCAGCCTGGCCTGGGCTCTGCGGGGACACCAGAGTCCCCAAGCCTGTTGGTGCCATCCCGAAGGGGAGCGGGGGGCTGGTGACAGCTGGGGAGTGAGCCAGGAGTCCTGGGGCGTCAGGGGAGGGGGACTCCCGACAGCTTGGCTGACCTTGGGCGAGCCCTTGCCCTCTGCAGCCTCTGTAGCCACAGGCCCCAGCTGTGACGTGCAACCTTCACTTGAGGACGTCCAGCCAGGGACACCCCTCAACCGCTGCCCCTGCCCCCTGTGAGTCCCCTGGTCCCATGACATGAGCCCACATCTCTGCTGCAGGTGCACGTGTGAGTGTGAGCGAGCACGTACAACGTGTGAGAGTGAGAACGCGAGAGCCTGCAGCAGGCCTGCGAGCTGGGGACCCCTGCGAGTGAACACACTGCCCCGAATATCCCCCAAGACAACCACCCACTGCGCCCCGACCAGCCGGGCCCCTCCTGCAATTGCTGAGTGCCAGGAGCTGGTCCCAGCAGAACCGGGGTGACGGCCATGACTGTGCCCACAGGAGGGGTGTCAGGGAGGAGGGACCCTGGCCCTGCCGCCCTCACTGCCCGCCAGGCGGCACATCCTCACCCCAGCCCCGCCCCACGGCCCCCAGCTGCTCCGGGGAGGGAGTCGTGTGCGTGGCCCTGCGGCGGGGCCGGGGCGGAGGATGGAAGGTCCCCTCTCCTGCCGCCGCTCCCCACACCTGTGTCCTTCCGCCCACACCCGGCGCTGTAGGTCACCCCAGCCCCAAAGCCGGGGTCCCAGCGCCGGCTCGCTGAGGCTCAGTGTGGAAGTCCCACGGCCCCCAGAGCCCTCCCTGAGGCCCGCCCTGGCCACCTGCTCTGCCAACGCCCCGACTTCTGGGGCTCAGCTGCTCTGGGCTCAGCTGCTCTGGGGCTGTCCTTCTTCCTCTGGGGAGCTGCCAGGGGAAGCCTCAGCCTTGGCCTCCCCGAGCCCAGCCCTGAGTCTCCAGTGGGACGTGTCGCGCCCACCACAAACTCAGCTTGTCTGAAACTGTCCCTTCATCCCTCCACGTCCCCATGGCCTCCTTCTTCCCATCTGGTCACCCGGAGCCAAATCCCCCCTTCACAGAGGTGGCCACCTGGCTCTGGAGGGGCTCAGGGTGTGTGTCAGGGTTGAGCCCCGGTGGTCCCCGTGTGACCTGAGCCCAGAGCGACCACTGGAGGCCGAGGTTTCTCCTCTGTCAACCATGGCTGGCCCACCTCTGGGTCGGGGCGGAGGGCAGGACAGATGAACGACATAAGACGGGCCAGGTGTGTGGCACAGACCCCGCCGCGAGCCCTGTGGCTCACGAGGGCCCTTCCCACCCGGGCATGGGACCCCTCCCGACAGCAATCCAGCTACACGGCGCCTTTCGCCAAGCCACACCTGGGCTCGGAACCCCCCAAGGCTGGCATGTCACCCTTCCAGAGTCCAGTGCCCCCGACCCCTCCACTTCCACACAATTCCCCATCCCCCAGGCAAAGCGGACGGCTTTCCCGCCTCTGCCCTGCAGCCGAGTAGCCTGAGGGGCCCTGGCAAGCTCCCTACGCCCCCCCCATGGCGCCAGCTTATCTATCCTGCACGGGGCTCCACACCCAAGAAGGACATACAGCGACAACAAGGAAGCTCCACCTGCTCCGTGTTCAGGTCTCCAGGTCAAGGCGCTTGCTGGGGAAACATGAGCTCAGCTGCCACGCTCAGGGAGGGGACACGCCCTCGACCCATGACCTCACCACTCCTGGCTCCAGGCAGCAGCCCTGCCCGCCCCGGGAGAATTCCATGACTCAGGTAGGAGGGGCGGGGCCCTGCCAACGTCTCAGAGCCAAGGTCACGCCACCCTGCACCCTGAGTCCACAGATGGTACACGCTGGGACCCCAGGGCACTGCCTCCCTCACTTGGCCCAGGGAGCAGCCTCACCAAAGGGACAAAGATGCAGCCACCAGGAGGCTAGAGGACAGCCATGGCGGACCAGGGACCTGGGAGCTGGAGCCTTGAGCCCCTACCTGGTTCCGGCCCTGCCTGAAACTCAGGCAGGCAGGTCTAGGGGCTGGGAGGCGGGCGTTGGGCCTGGCCTCAGGGAGCTTACCTGGCAGATGAGAGACCAGGTGTGTGCAAAGCCCACAATCTATGCTCAGGGCAGCAAAGTATGGCTGCATGGTTGTGCACTGCTTAACTCCAGGGGGCGCCCCACACACAGACTTTCAGTGCTGGCTGGCCACGGGCGATGTGATGGCCGGATCATCTCTCTCTCTCCCCTCCTCTCGTTCTCTCTCTCTCTCTCTCTCACACACACACACACACACACGCACACGTGCTCTTGAGAGTGATTTCACATCTATGTCCTGATGTGTTCACATCCTCGGCCCTGCTTAGAGATGGCGACAGCAGAATAAAGGGGTGACTGAGGCAGGGGGAATGGGCGTGGAATGGAAGAGCTGACCGGAAACTCCTTCCTGGGCCTGCCCCATGTTCCCCAAACTCAAAATGATCTTCACAGCCCTAACTGGGACCCTCCGCCTGGCCCTGGGCTGGCCCGAGAGCAGCCGCTTCCTGTTCTCTGGCCCCGCCTCTTGAGTTTGCGCGTCCAAGCTCTCTGAGCTGAACCTCCCCCGTTGGGACTTTGAGGCACAGCTGAAATGTGACCTTGCACGTGGAGGTTTTGTGCCAGCCACCCCCTCCTGAGGCTGCAGTCTCTCCTTCCCCTCCTACTGAAAACATGCCCATGTCTCTCTCATCCTAAACACTCCCCTCTGGGTAATACCTGTATCAACAAACACCCAGACAGCGGGGGCTGTGAGTGCATCGGGTACCGCTCTGAGTGAGTCCCCTCATAGCACAGCTTAATCTTCACGACAGCTTTGTATGAAGGTCAATGACTATGTCCATTTTACAGATAAGGAAACTGAGGCCCTGCGAGGGCCCCACAGCCAGCATGTGCCAGAGCCGGGATTTGAACCCAGGCAGTCTATCTCAGGCTCCCTGTTCTTAATGCCCCTCTGTTATACTGACTTTACTTTTTTAAATTTCCAGAACCAATTGCGGATGTAGCTCCTGCTTTGTTTGCTGGACATTGCTTGGAGCCCTAGGCCACCATGTCCAAGTCTAACCACCCCGGGCGGCCATGCTGTGAGGAAGCCCAGGCAGTAGGAGAGGTTCTAGCTCACGGCCCCCGCTGAGGGCCCAGACAACAGCCAGCCAGAGGGAAGACACCTCCAGGTCATTTTGGCCGCAGCCTTGGAGTCTCGCCAGACACTGTGGACAGGGACGAGCCATCCCTGTGCCCTGCCTGACCTCTGGCACACAGAATCCGGGGGCGTAATGAAATGGTCATTTTAAGCTGCTAAGTTTTGGGGTTGCTATGCAGTCGGAACCACTGCCATCTGCCTCCCGCCCCACCCCTGCACAGAACCCCTTTCTCCTCAGGGCCCGGGTCTCCAGGTGGCTGGATTCAGGGGCTCATTCCTGCCTGGGCTTTCTTCACCTCCCAGCCACCACTGGGGCCTTCTTTATAACACCCTGGCCCTTGGCTTCCATGACACCTCCTTCCCTCCCAGTCCGGCCCTCTCCCTTACAGTCTGTGCCTCAGTTTCTTTCATGGGTTCTCCTTCTGCCCATCACCCTGGAATGTGGGTGTCCTCCAGGATCTCCCACATGAAGGGCCCCGAATCCATGTCCCTGGGGCAGACCACATCCTCAGCGCACTGTCTGCTCTGGCCCTGCCTCTCCCCCCGACTCGCTGAGGCTCCCACCCCCTCCTCGTGCCCTGCTGTTCCCCAGGCGCGGCCCGAGCACCGCGGGGGACAGGCACCGAGCTGGCCTGGGAGTGCCGTGGAGGTGGTGGGCCACACGCTGATGGGGACAGCGAAGGGAAAGCTGCCATTTTGGATCCTCCCGTCTTGGCCGTGGGAGTGTGGCTGCGGGTGTGTGCCAGGCGGGCGGGCCACCTGACGGCAGAGGGAAGCGAGGAGATGTGGTTAAAAGTGAAGGAGTCGAAGGTCAGGCCAAGCCGGGCAAGCTCTCGGCTGGCGTCCGGCATCGTGGCCTGAATCGTGTCCCCCAAGCGCCCACACTGAAGCCCTAGCCCCAGGATCTCAGAGTGGGGCTGCATGTGGAGGTGGGGCTTCAAAGAGGTAATGATGTCAAAATGGGGTCACCGTGGTGGCCCTAATCCAACACGAGTGGTGCTCTCAAAAGAAGAGGGGACTGGGGCACAGGCAAGACGCAGACGGCGAGGCCACCACGTGAGGACGCAGCGAGAAGGCGGCCGTCGCAAGCCCAGAAGAGAGGCCTCAGAGGGAGCTGGCCCGGCCCGGCCCCCACCTCAATCTGGGGCCTCCAGCCCGCAGAACTGAGAGAGAATAGTCGTCTGTCGTTCGAGTCGCGCAGCCTGCAGGACTCTGTCACGGCCGCCCCAGCACACGCATGCACCTGCTCCAAGGCGAGCCAGGAGAAGGGGCACTGAGTGTCGGGGAGGAGGGTGACTTCAGAGCGGGCGTCCCACCCACAGCGCAGACAGGCAGGCTCAGGGCTGCCCGCACGTCTTGCCAGTGGCTGCGAAGCACAGCCACCTCCCCAGGTCCTGAAGGGCCCCGGCACCTGCGCTGAGCCCGGGCGTGAACCTGGGTGTCCTTTAAGGAGCAGCCACCCCCCCCTTGCCTCCCAAGATGCTGTCGCAGCAACAGCCACCAAAGGTGCCCAGACACACACGTCCATGTGCAGGCACTCACACACACGCACGAATGTGTCATGCATTAAAATTCCAGTTTTACAAACTTGTTCTAAAATTGCCCAGAGGACATGGAAAATCGCCCTGCTTTGAAGATGTGTGCATTTGGAATGGCCGCCGCGCCGACATCTGGTTTCCTGGCCTCTAGACGGAGGGGCGGCTGGGTCTGGGGCCTCCTGCTCTCCGGCAGGGGTGGCTGCCTGGGGGTGTTGCCCACCCTGGACACCCCCTGCTCTGCCAGCGCCGTTCTGGGGTGGGGCTTGACTGGGCGACGGTCCCGAGGGCCGAGGTGCCAGTGCAGCCGGGAGCTGGGTGGGACCGCCCTGCGCTGCCTCTCCCCTCGCAGCCTGGCCGCCAGCCCCTGCCATCCTCCCTGATGGCCCCTGCCGAGTGGCAGCCTTCTCTGGGCCTCAGGGTAGCAAACCTCCCCTCTGGCCTCCGTGGCCTGCCTGAGATCTGCAGGGTGGAACAGTGTCCCCGTTACCCAGATGGAGACTGAGGCACAGAGAAGAGCCAGACCCTCGTTGCCGACTCTGGTTCCGTGTTTTCCCTGCCCTGGGCCAGGAAGGCAGGACGATGGGGCTGGCCCAGGATGGCTTCCTGGAGGAGGCTGCATTTAAACTGGGTCAATGGGTGAGTCCTCTTCAGAGGTGTCCGGGACACCTGCTCTCCCCTGGCCCCGGGCAGCATTTCTTCTGGTCTCTCCCCCACCCACGAGGCCCCGCAGGGCCAGGCTCTGGGCGGTGCTCGTGGGGCTAGGAGCTCCCTCCCCTGCCTCGTCCCTGCGTCCCTTTCACACACAGCCCCTCTGCAAGGTTGTCATCCAGGTGGTTGATCCATGTTCCTAGCAGCCTGCGGTGACACTGCCACCATGAAGCCCTCCATCCCTCCAGCCCCTGCTGCCCTGGTGCTTCACATCTTTTATCTTGTGCTCCTGCGGCCCTGCGCCCAGCTGCAGACGGGGTAACTGAGGCTCAGAGAGGCCCGGCCACACATGTGCCCACTGGGAAGCCAGCAGCAGTGGCCCTGAGCCAGCTTCTGTCCTTTGGCCCCACGCTGGCCCCAGTCCTGGGCTGGGGCTCCTTGATCCCGGGTGTGTTTGGTCACTTCTGCCCCAGATATTCCCTGGGGACCTTGCAGATGCCACCACGGTGATGGGGCTCGTCCGTGACGCACACAGTGTGGTGCTGCGCTAGGAGCCATAGTCCAGTGAGTTGGGGGGGCTGGACAGGGACGCCGAGGGCTGGGGGCAAGGGCACCTACCCGGCCTGGGTGGCTGCCCGCAGAGACAGGTGCGGGCCTGGCCTTGGGCACAGGAGGGAAGGGTGACAGGGCAGACAGTGCGAGCAGAGCAGTGAGAGGTGCGGGGGTCTTGGGGGCTGAAGATAGCCCAGCCCTGGCCCTATGGGGATGAGCAAAGAAAGAGGACCCTGCGCTCCCTGGGGACTGCCAGCCCTAAACGCCCCCACGGGAAGTCTGGGAGCCCAGAGACCCTTCCCAGGCTGGGGGCTCCACTGTGTCACCCTGGAAGGTTCTTGAGTCCCCAGGGCCAGGCGGGTGGGCCCCTCCAGGAGCCAGGCTGGGTTGGCGGGTTGGGAGGTTGCGCCTTGGCAAGGACAGATGTTTCCAGTTTGAGGGCTCGGGTTGCCGTAATTGTTTGCTCCACCAAACGCTGTTTCCTATTAAGCGGACTCTGGGAGACGGAGAGGCCGCCTTCGCCGCGCGGCCCGCGTGCGTGTGTTGGGGGGCTGGGGACCGTGGACACGTCCCTCCTCCTCGCCTCCCGCAGGCACACCTTGCCCTCGTCCTGGGGACTGTCCTTTGGCTCCCGAGCAGCTGCGTCCAACTGTAGGGTCCGGGAGCTGGGACTCTGGAGAGCTCAGGATGGGGTGCCCACGACACCCCGGCTCTGGCCTCCCCCCGGCCCCTGATCAAACTGATACCGGGGCTCCTGCCTACCCGCCTTCCCCGTTCTTCTCCCCGAAAGCCTGCTGATACTCAGTCGTTCCCTCTCCCCACAGCTGGGCCCCGGTTCCACCTCCCGACGAGTCTGCACGATAGCGGCCCCTGTCCTTGCGTGGCGGCTTAGGGATGGGTGTGGGGAGCAGACGGGGCGTGGGAGTGTGAGGGCTGCTGGGAGGTGCCCCACTCCCAAGCCGTGCTTTGGACGAGATCGTGCCCTGACGCAATGCCAGGAACTGTGGCAGCCCTCCTGTGACCGTGAGGGGCCAGTCAGAGGGTGTCGAACTACAGATGGCAGAGCCTGGGCCTTCGCCCAAGCGGCTGCCTTAGTCCTCGCCGGGGCTTCCCATCATGCGAGATAATACTAGCTATGACTTTGCGAGGGCTTAACATTTCTAGAAGCTGTGCTAACTGCTGGCGTTCTCCATCAAATCTCTCTTGACATCAGGCACTGCTGTAGGTGTGGGATGCAGGTACACAGACCAGACATAAGTCCCTGCTCTCTGAGCATTTACAGTCTCCTTGCTTTAAATGTCATCTGGCTTAAGATTGGGACAACAGCCTAAGGTAAAGTGACAGATGCCAGTGTTCGGCTGGAGAAGCACATGTCCCCCCATGCACTGGACGTTCCTGACACTAGAGGCTGAGTTCTAGGCTCTTCTGAAGTTGGGGTTCTGCCTGGAACCCAGCTTTCTCCCAGCAGAGCCACCTGGCTGAGCCTTGGAAGGTGGGAGTGAGCATGGGGTCGTGGGCGCCGCAGGTGCATGGGCTTTAGGGCAAAGCAGTGGCACCTGGTTCCTCTCGAGCCAGTGTGGACACAGTGTAGTGACCATCTAGCTGCGTGGATGGCTGCCGGGTGCTGGGTGGGGCAGCTGTGAAGCTGCCTGTCAGTCTTGGAGCGATTAGGCATTTCCCCTGGCTCACTCCAGAATTGGGT
Source organism: Mirza zaza (assembly GCA_008750895.1). Lineage (NCBI taxonomy): Eukaryota > Metazoa > Chordata > Mammalia > Primates > Cheirogaleidae > Mirza > Mirza zaza. Next base: position 20,717 of record VSMD01099769.1, on the reverse strand, counting down.
AGCTCCCTAACATCCGGAAATAAATCCTTTCCTACCTAAGTCAGCTGAAGTAGATTACATGTTTATTGCAAATACCGTCACCTAACAGGCACCATCAGCTTAGGGGAGGTGGATGGTGAGATCGTCCCACTATGGCTGTTTCTTTTTATGCAGTGGGAAAATATTCAGTTGAACCGTTGCCTCCTGTACTTAGGAAGAGAGGCCGCAACCAGACATGCGGCTGGGTGCAGCGACAGGATGGGACCTTCTCTGGGCTTATGGTCTTTGGGGAGGGTGTATGGTGCTTTCTGTGGGGGAACAAGACTGTGCATAGATGTTGGATAGGCAAAGGGAGGGGCCCCTGAGCAAAACCCTCCTCCTCCCACATTTCCCCACGGCCAGTCACAGTCTTGCGGGGCTCGGTGCGGCTGGAAGCGGAGGGGAAAAATCCTCGAGAGGAAGGAGCCCCCAATTTTGCTAGTCATTTCTCTAAAGTCACCAACTAAGCAGAGCCTGTGTGGAGCAGGGCTCCAATGTGGATTTCCATAAGCAGTGAAAACATTTCCAAAAATGAAGACAAAATAAATATGCATGTAGATACACTAAAGCTGAATTTGTCACCAGCACTGTAACCACCCTTGCCCTGGGTGCCGTCTAAATCTATTAATGAGTATAAATGACATCATCCTTTTTGGCAGCTGCTACACAACTGGAACCCCTAAATATTGTTCTATGTGAAGCTACTGAGATTCATTTTCCTAAACCAAAATTTCTGGGGGACCCAAAGGGATTGGACTGAACTTCACAACTGGTCCTGCTACCTTTCTTTTTTTGTTTGTTTGAGATAGAATCTCACTTTGTTGCCTGGGCTAGAGTGCCGTGGCGTCAGCCTAGCTCACAGCAACCTCAAACTCCTGGGTTCAAGCGATCCTTCTGCCTCAGCCTCCCGAGTAGCTGGGACTACAGGCATGCGCCACCATGCCTGGCTAATTTTTTGTATATATATTTTCAGTTGGCTAATTAATTTCTTTCTATTTTTAGTAGAGACATGGGGTCTCGCTCTTGCTTAGGCTGGTCTCAAACTCCTGACCTTGAGCGATCCTCCCCACTCAGCCTCCCAGAGTGCTAGGATTACAGGTGTGAGCCACAGTGCCCGGCTAGCTGTGCATTTCTTTTTGGTGTACTCCCAGCACTGGGATTTCTAGGTCTCAGGGTAGGAGTATCTGCAACTTTGGTAGATATTGCTAAACAGTTTTCCAAAATGCTACCAATTTACATTCCTACACGTAGTACAGGAGAATTCCTGTTCTTCCACACCTCATTGACGCTTGCTGTTGGCCTTTTTAATTTAGCCATTTTGGTACGCATGCAATGGCATCTCACTGTGGGTTAATTTGCATTTTCCTTGATTTTGAGCACTTTTTTATATGTTACTGGCCAACTGGAAATTTTCTGAGAAATGCCTATGTCTTTTACCAATTTTCTTATTTTTTTATCTTATTGAGTTATCATATATTTGAGCCCTTTGTGGTTCTGTGTATCACAAATGCCTCCTTTCACCAGTGGCTTGTCATCTCACTCTCTCACTGACGTCTTCTTTTGAACAGGAGTCCCTAATTTGATTGGAATCTGATGTATCAGATCTTTTCTTTTTTTTTTTTTTGAGACAGAGTCTCACTTTGTTGCCCAGGCTAGAGTGAGTGCCATGGCATCAGCCTAGCTCACAGCAACCTCAAACTCCTGGGCTCAAGCAATCCTGCTGCCTCAGCCTCCCGAGTAGCTGGGACTACAGGCATGTGCCACCATGCCCGGCTAATTTTTTGTATATATATATTAGTTGCCCAATTAATTTCTTTCCATTTTTATAGTAGAGACGGGGTCTCGCTCAGGCTGGTTTTGAACTCCTGACCTCGAGCAATCCGCCCGCCTCGGCCTCCCAGAGTGCTAGGATTACAGGCATGAGCCACCGCGCCGGCCAGATCTTTTCTTTTCTTTACAGTAATTATCCAAAGGACAGGAAGATAGTCTCCTATGTTTTCTTCTGCAATACTCTGGTTTAACTTTTCACATTTAGCTTTACAGGCCCCTGTGGAATTGATTTTGCATGTGGAGTAAAGCAGGAGTCGAGATTCATTCCCCGCACGGTGCCAGCACAATTTATAGGAAAAAAGCGATCCTTTCCCCACTGCTCAGCAGTGTCCCTTTTGTCAAATCAACTGTCTCTATTTACATGGACATTTTAATTCTACTCCACGGATACGTTTTGTCTATCCTTGTATCAATACTAAACTATCCTAATTAGAGTAGATCTATAGGTCTTACACATCTAGTGATGTATGAGTTTTGTTCTTTTTCAAGATTTTCTGGGCCATTTTTGTCTTTTTCCATTTCCACATAAATTTTAGAGTACATTTTTCAAGTTTCCCCACTCCCCCCAAAAAACTAGATTTGGATTGAGATTGCACTGGACCTATAGATCAATTCTGAGGGAACCTATAACACTGAGCCTTCCAATTCATGAATCTAATGGCCCTGGAAGGGGGAGTCCCTTATTTAAATCTTTACTTTCACTCACTTTTGTTTTTAGCATTTAATGTTTTATAAAAATGCTATTGTAAATGGTTCACTTTTAAAATTTTACTTTCTGTTGTTTATGGCTAGTATAAGGAAAGTGGTTTTTTTTTGGTCTTTTATTTTGTATCAAGAAACCTTGTGAATTTTACTAGTTTATTAGCTGATTCTTTTAGATTATCCATACATGCAATCATGTCATTTGCAAATAATTACAGTTTATTTTCTTCCTACCCTTGGTCATACCAGATTAAGACCTCAGGTGCTATTTTCCCCTGATATACAGAAAAATTGAAAAAATTTTAAAGTGTACTTTTGATAGTATACCCACCATCTAGCTTCTGCCATGCTAGAGTTTACCAAGTTTACTATACTTACTTTCTCACATGTCTATCCATTTATCAATCCATCCTCTTTGTGGTGTATTTCAAAGTAATTTTAGGTACCAGTACACTCTCCTCCAAATACTTTGGCATGCATAGCATTATCTAGTAACATTTTGAATAGAAATAGTGACAACGGACATCCTTTGCTTGCTCCTGATCTCAGAATGAAAGCTTTTGATATTTTAAGTATGATGTGTTTCCTATAGGTTTTTAAATAATCATTTTTTGTTTTTTGAGACAGAGTCTCACTCTGTTGCCTGGGCTAGAGCGCCGTGGCGTCAGCCTAGTTCACAGCAACCTCAAACTCCTGGGCTCAAGCAATCAGACTGCCTCAGCCTACCAAGTAGCTGGGACTACAGGCATGAGCCTGGCTAATTTTTCTGTATAATTTTAGGTGTCCAGCTAATTTCTTTCTATTTTTTTTAGTAGAGACGTGGTCTCTTGCTCAGGCTGGTCTTGAACTCCTGAGCTCAAACAATCTGCCAGCCTTGTCCTCCCAGACTGCTAGGATTACAGGCGTGAACCACCACACCCTGCCTTTAAATAATCTTTATAAGATTAAGACAGTTTCCTTTTTTTCTAGTTTGCTAAACATTTATGTCACCCAAGACTACAGAATTTTATCAAATGTTCTTTCTGCATTTATTGAGATCACTTACTTTTCCTTTATTCTGTCAATGTGAATAACCTTGATTGATTTGGGAATAAATCCAATTTGATCATGATGTATTTTTATGCATTGTTTTTTATATATTGCTGGTGTCTATTTGCTAACATGTTGTTTAGACCATTTGCATCTATATTCATAAAGACTGGTCTGCAATTTTAATTTCTTATACTATTCTTGGTAGATTTTTAGTATCTAAGGTTGTGCTGGTTTCATAAAACAAATTTGGAGAAACCTTTCTGAAGGACAAGTCCTCATTGGAGTGCTAAGGGCAAGGGTACAGGCCTCTGTGTGTGTGCACCTAGGAATCTGCTCTGAAGCATGGCCAAGTTGTTTCTTCTCCATCGCTTGCATCACTGCCCAAGAGATAGCACCACTCAAAGGTGGAAGGAAGAGATAAAGGAGAAGTGAGAAGGAAAGTATCTGAGAACCAGACAATAGCCCCTCCCGAACAGCTCCAGGAAGCTGTTCAGGGAAGAAGAGAGAATACTTGCATTGGATATGAAATTTACATTTGAAATATAAAGAACTAATTCTTGAACACAAGAATGAAACTGCTCTAATTGCCAAAAAAATTACAAAAAGTTGTAGAATCTGCCTATGATGCTGTTAAGGGAGGAAAAGAGCGAGAGGGCTAAATATAGGCCAGTTGATTTTTATTTTAAAAATAAAATATCTTCGTGTTTAAAAGAAAAAACACATTTGGAGGATTTATTTTCTGGGAGACTTTGTATGAGATTGGTATTATTGCTCAAATTTTTTGTGTGCATTCACTGGTGAAGCCATCTGGGCCTCTAAGTTTCCCTGTGGGGAGATTTTAAATTATGGATTCAATTTGTGCATTAGAGGTAGGATGATTCCAATGTTCAAGATCTTTTGATGTCAGTTTTGGAGAGTTCTTTTTCCCCCCCAAAGGAATTTGTTCATTTCATCCAAAATCTAAAAATAGCTTTATTGAGGCACACTCGACATGTAAAAACTACACATATGTAAAGTGTACAATTTGATTAGTTTTGACATATATATGTCAAAACATCACTGCAATTAGGATCATTTATATCTAGGTTTAAGGTTTATTAGTATTCATGATGTTCTCGAAAATATTTTTAAAGTCCGCATGATCTGGAAGATTCACCCATTTTCCCTTCTGATATTGGCTATTCCTTTCTCCCTCCCACCTTTCTCCTTTCTTCCTTGGTCAGTCCTGTTACGGGGCTATCCATCCTCTCCATTCTTCTAAAGAACCAGCTTTTGACTTTTTTGATTCCCTTCATATTTATGTTCCATACCAGCAATTTTGGCTTTAATTTATATTTTGGGTTTAATTTGCTATTTTCAAATTTTAAGGTGGTTGCTTGAATAACTCATTTTCAACCTTTCTTCTTTTCTAACATATTTATTTAAAGATATACATTTCTAAACATATAGTTGCAACCCACAGGTTTTTTCCCTTCATTAGCTTCAATACATAGTATTTGCATTATTATTCAGTTCTAAATATTTCAGATTTCCTTTGTGATTTCTTTTTTGACAGATGTGTTATTTAGAAATCTATTTGATTTCCAAATATATGAGGATGATAAATTATCTTTTTGTAATTGATTTTTAGCTTAATTGCATTGCGATCAGAGAATATATTTCATTTGAATTCTTTTGAAGTTTAATGAGACTTTTTTTATAGTCCAGCATTTTGGGGTATGTGCCATTTGTGTTTGAAAATTATACTATTGAGAGGAGCGTTCTACATATATTAATTTGGCCAAGTTTGCTAGTTGCACTACTTGAATCTTCTATAACTTGCTTTTTGTATACTAGGGTTTTTTTAATCAATTACCAAAATAGGCATGTTAAAATCTTACTCTGTATATTTGCCTATATTTACTAGTTCTATCAAATTTTGTTTTATATATTTTCAGACTAAATCATGAAGTACACATAAATTTAGAATTATTACCTCTTTCGGATAATTAAATTCAGCCTCTTATTTCTAAAAATGTTTTTTGCCCTAAAGTTTAATATATCTATACCAGTTTCCTCATGGTTACTGTTTACTGGGTATATATTTCTTCATCTTTTCATTTCAAAATTTCTAAATTCATGTTTTAAAAAGTCTCTCCTGTAAACAGCATATGATGGTTGTTTTAAAATTAAGCCTGATAATCTTTGTCAACATTTAAGCATTAGTCCATTTACATTTAATGTAATAATCGATTTATATCACAAATATCTTGCTTTCTATTTGTCCCACCTGTTGTTTTTTCTTCTGTCTTTTCTTATCCTCTTTTGCAAACCTGTTCGTTGAATGGATTAGTCCAATCCACCTAAGGTCGAAAGTTATCGATATCACAAATATTAAAAAATACTTATTGAAGTCTAATACTACATGAGGTTTTTACCTTCTTGGATGATGTGTCTTAGGGCACTTACAACTCCACTTAAGATCTTCCCACTTAAATATCTTTAATTTCATGCACTTTATTTCTATATATTATTTTAAACTCCACAAGACATAATTGTTTTATGTAGTCAATATTTACATTGACCTCCATATTTCTCATTTTCATTGCTCTTTAATCTTTCCTGAAACTCTGTCCTTATGTTTGGGATCATTTTCCTTCTGGCTTTAAAACATCCTTTTAATTTTCCTTTAGAATAGGTGTGCTGAATAATTCTTACAGCTGTTTCTCTAAAAGTGTCTTTATTTCTTCTTCATTCTTGCTATTTTCCCTAATTAGAAATATTAGATTGGGCATCATTTTCTTTCAGAACTGTAAAAGGCAATATTTCATTGTCTTCCATTGCTTTTGTGGAGAACTTAGCTGCCAGTCTAATTACTGCTCCTTTGATGCTTATATCCCTGCCCTCCCCAGCCTCCTCTTTCCCCAGGAAGGATTAAAATTTTTGTTGTTTTTCAGCAGTTTTACTATGATGTGTCTAGGTGTGGATCGTCTGTTTTTATTTATCCCGCTTGGGGTTTGTGGGAGGGCTTCTTGAATTTATGGCTTGTTAACATCGTTCATGAGTTTTGGAAACGTTCTCAGCCGTTTATTTAAGTATCCCTTTCTTCTCTTGAGATTCCAACTATATTTAGGTCGGACATCCTCCCTGTTTCCTTCATGTATTGTACCCTGTATTTCCTATTTTCTGTCTTTTTGACTTTGGCTCTGCTTCCTGCCCCTGCCTCCCTGATTTATTTTATGTATTGTCTTCTCAATTATGTCTAATCTGCTCTTAAACCCACCCACTGAATTATTAATTCTAGTTATAGTATTTTTCAGTTCTAGAATTTCTATTTGGTCCTTTTTTATAGTTTCAAATTCTTTGCTATGATTCTTTTTTTTTTTTTTTTGAGACAGGGTCTCACTTTGTTGCCCAGGCTAGAGTGAGTGCCATGGCGTCAGCCTAGCTCACAGCAACCTCAAACTCCTGGGCTCAAGCAATCCTCCTGCCTCAGCCTCCCGAGTAGTTGGGACTACAGGCATGTGCCACCATGCCTGGCTAATTTTTTTTATATATAATAGTTGGCCAATTAATTTCTTTCTATTTATACTAGAGACAAGGTCTCGCTCTTGCTCAGGCTGGTTTTGAACTTCTGACCTCGAGCAATCCACCCGCCTCGGCCTCCCAGAGTGCTAGGATTACAGGCGTGAGCCACCAAGCCCGGCCTGCTATGATTCTTGATTACACATTTTATCTTTTTGAACACAGTAAGCATAGCTGTTTCAAATTTTGTAACTGATATACCTGGAGCCCTTCTGGGTACTTCTATTTATTTTTTTAATCCTTTAATGCTTTTAAATTCAATAAATTGACATTGTCTGATCTTCCTCCATACTTGGATATTTCTGATATATCTACTTGTAACACTGTAGAAATAACTTGGGGCCTTGGGTTATGTTTGCATCCTTCAGAGAGAATATACATTTGCTTCAGCTAGGCACCTGGGGGCACTAGTCGTCTAGCTGCACCTTAATCACGTTCAGGTACTGAGGCGGCTTAGAAATTGAGCAGTACCCACTCGGGACAGTCTAATGACAATAGTGGAGGACCAACCCCACTGCTCCCCCGCCCCCAGCTAAGGACAATTTGTAAATCAGTCCAAAATATTTTAAAAATTTGCCTGGAGGCATCCCAGAGCCAACAGGATGGTGAAGTATTACCTGTCCAGCTGTACTGGGCAGGTAATTGCTGGTGGCTTTTGCTAATCCCAGAGGCTGTGTCTGAGAGCTGGTATTTCGATAGCCTTGTGAAGTCTGATTAGGAGTTGGAATATGACTTGACCAAGAGAGTGGGGTCTATTGGTGAATCTCCCTTGTTTTGAGTGGGGATCCTGAATAGCTACACCCTAACGAGATTTAATTTTATGCTTTAATAGAATTCTTAAAAAAGAAACATGCATTATTTGCTACAGATCGTGTGCTATAATCTGTTTTTCATATTCATAGAAAGCATGGGTCTTCATTAGGGAATAGAAACCCTGACCTCCTTGACTGCAGGAAGTGACGCAGGACACCGGAGCCCTGAATTTGGAGTCAGGGCCCAAGGATCAGCCCCAAATATCGAATGGCAACTACTGAAACTGCAGCATAGTGTCAAGGAGAGAACTAAGAGACGGAGCATGGCTGACCCTGCCAAGTAGGCCTATAAAGGGTCAGAAAGCACCAAAACTCTCACGTATGGCTCCGCAGAGCAGCACGGGTGACTCAGTTACACAGACAGCTATCACGCCTCATGCAAACCTGAAGGGTGACATATGATGCCTAAAGAATGATATATTAAGAAATTTAGTGCCTGCACCTTAAATGAGCCCTTGAGTGTTCTGACGTGGGTCCTGTGTTCTTTCCTCTTTCCATCTTTTGCTTTTCTAGCTCCTGCGATCTCCTTCCAGAGAGAGCTGTGTGTGCAGTGTACTTTCTGTGCTTCACCTTCGGGGACCTTCTCCTCTCTCCTTTATCTGTCTTTGTCCTTGAGCTGTGCCGTCTGTGCTGCGGAATGGTGGCAGCCTTGTTGCAAGGTTGCTGTTCACAGATCCTGTGACACCAGCCTCAGCGGTGGCTGTGAATGCTGAAGTTTTTTTGCTAAGTGCCTTGAACTCTTGATAGGGAAGGTGCTATTCAAAGGGGCCCATTCTTTTAAAAATAAATATTGTGGCAGCACTCTTTGTTGATAAAATGACACACTGCTGTGACAGCTTCATATCGTGGGTAAAATCCGATGTTAATTTCCATCCCAACACATGATGCTTCTGTGTTGTCTCATTCTACACATTTTTACTTTGTGTAAAATGGAAAAACTTCTAAGCAAACTAATACTCAAAATCGACAGAAGCATAATTGAAGTTTAACATTTGAGTTTATTGCCATGTAACACATCTTTCACAAAAATAAGAGACTCGTGGTGGCTTTGCAGAGCTGGGGCTATGAAGCAAGTGAGGAGGAACTGGGTGATGGGAGCCCCATTTCCAGGCCTCCTCAGTGGCTGCTGCCCACTGAGCTTTCAGGCCAGCGAGCACGTCTCCTACCAAGCTGAGAAACAAGGAGAGGGCAGGGACACCTCCGTGACCTGGGTCCCTGACGGAGAGGTCATGTGAGTCCCTCCACCAAGGCTGCCTTGGGAGTCTGGCCTCTATCGACATGACTAGGATTTGAGAGACCATATTGCCTCCCGTCACAAGAGCTGACAGTCTTGCGGCCCAGTGACCGTCCCATGGCACCCAGAGGACAAGTCCATGATCCTACCAGAAGCTCAGCTGCTTCCCATAACCCTTAAAAAAATTTTTTTTTTTTTTTTGGTTTAAAGGAAAAGGAAGCAAATAAAAATGCTTTGGAAACAAATTAAAGCCGTTAATCATTTCCCCACATAGGAAATAAGTATCATATAATTGCATCCCCCTTTGGCGGAGAGTACCGCACCTCCCCCAGCAGGACCGAGCAGATGTCATTGACAAGGTCACCTCTAGCCTGAAGACCCTGTGCACGAGATCTGAATTGAACTCCAGGAGCCAGGGTCCCCAGCCATGCCGCGGGACAGCAGAGGCCCGGCAGAACAGGCACTGAGGGGCAGTGGGCAAGCTGCCCTGGCTCCTGGACCACCCCACCAGGGACAGGCCCCTCCATGAGTCACTCGGCCTCAGGGAACTTGCGTTTCGCCCCCTGCCCAGATGAGGAGGAGGAGCCCGGCGCACCTCGACAGCCCCCTGCGGGCGGCTCAGCCTGGCTGTCCCTGTGGGGGACAGGGGCGCACCGCGATGTCGGCACTCTTACAGAGTTTGGGGTGACTGAGGTGGGCTCCTTCTGGGCTCTCAGAAGATGGTGACAGACAAAATGACTTGGGCCTCCAGCCCAGGGACATGGGGACAGGAGATGCTGATCCTGATGCAGATGAGATGATAGCAGGTTGAAACAGAGTGTGTAGACTCATCTGGGATCATGTGTTAAGTCAAAAAGCAAATGTTTTGTTTCTTTGAAAATCAAAGTGGGCTCCTCATCTAGACACTGAACGGGGGACACGTCCTGGAAGGTCTGTCCCACCCAGACCTCGCGCCCATTGTTCCGCTCAGCACAGCCTGGGTGGCGGGTTCCCTCAGAGAAGTTCCTTCCTCCGGCTCAGGGACCAAACACACAGATCACACAGGCCCCAAAGAGTTTTTTTTTTTTTTTTTCACTCTGTTGCCTGGACTAGAGTGCCATGGCGTCAGCCTAGCTCACAGCAACCTCAAACTCCTGGGCTCAAGTGATCCTCCTGCCTCAGCCTCCCGAGTAGCTGGGACTACAGGCATGCTAATTTTTTCCATATACTTTTAGTTGTTCAACTAATTTCTTTCTATTTTAAGTAGAGACAGGGTCTCGTTCTTGCTCAGGCTAGTCTTGAACTCCTGAGCTCAAACGATCCTCCTGCCTTGGCCTCCCAGAGTGGTAGGATTCCAGGCGTGAGCCACCGCGCCCAGCCAAGTTTTTAACAAATCAAAGGAAAAAAACATGTTTTTTATCTCACATGGACTACGGTATTAACAAATTGGTCTCCCTTTTCTCCTACTAGTCTGATTGAAGGGAAAAGATTGCTTTCAAAATTAAGCTTTTCTTTGCCCAGTGATTAATACAGAGTAGAGTAGGTTAACTTAATTTGCACTAGACTCCAATTTAATTTCAGCTATAGCTCAGAGGCTGAATCTACAGAGAAGTTAATCTGGGCTTCACGAGGAGGAGCCATTTTTGTTCTTGAGGGAAATTCGGGGCGGCTCTAAAGGTCACCCCCAAACGGCCCAGGCAGTGCTTGCGAAATCGTGGGCCCTCTCAGGCAACCACACACATGACTTCGTTCCCTTATTAATTTAAGGGACATCCCTTATTGTTTAAGGAATATCTTTCTCTCTCTCACACACACTAGACTGAAACAAAAATCCAGAACATGCCAAAAAAAAAAAAAGTGCGCACTGTTGAAGTGTTACATGCCTAAGACATCAGGATCCTGGGAAGGGTCTAGATTTTTGGTTTAAGAAATAACATTGCATATTGAATGGCAGGTTTTGACGTTTATTGTTGTGTATTTCCCCCCATTTTTGCGCTACAATCTAAGCTGAGTGATCTATTGCCAACTGGCACCGGTTCTCCAGAGTGTGAGAGGGAAAGGCGCTTGTGCAACCCTCTTTAGCAGAAGACACACCAGGCGATCGTCTGTCTGCTTCTGATGACCAGAAGCACAGTGACCGGAAGGGCTGCATGGCTGCGGGGAGCGGGGAGGGTGCACACCGCCCTCAGTCAGAGTCCATCGTGAACAGCTGGATATCCTGGGGGTTCCAGTACAGGCCCACTGCTGAGTTGTAGACGAGAGACCAGACGTAGGGGATAAAAAACTCCTCAGGCTGCTCCTCTTCCACGTATTTGAATTTCAATTCTGGAAATTTCTGCAATGAAAATGAGATGATCTTATAATCTCACAGTTCCATGCACAAGCAAAAGCAGTGGCAGTTTGCTAGCGGTGAGCAGGAAGCCGCCTTCCCTCGTGGGTCACAGGGCCTGATACTTTAGCTATCTGGTGGCTCCTGCTAAAACGTCAGTTACCGTGGGAAGAGCAAATAACACCATGGGTCCTGGTCGGCCAACGACAGCCTGGCTGACAGTGTGCTGAGGAGGGATCCAAGCAGGGGTAGAGGCAGGATGAGGAATGCCATAACCGAGACGTGGGCCCTGCGGGGGGTGGCAGACCAGGCGCAGGCCAATGTTACCCAGCGTGTAGCGCTCAGGGCTTGTTATGTGGGAGAGACGTCATCTTCAGGGCTCAGTGTTTTGGAGATGGGGACTCTCCCCTCACAGTTCTGAGCCTCGCACTGAAGAGGCAGCAACGTGCCCCGGGGGAGCGTGGGTCTGGGGCTCGCGGCCTGCTCCACCAGGCTTGCCACAGTCTCTCCCTCCATGAGGGCAGGAGCGATGGCTTTGGCTTTGCAGGGGTGAGGCAGGGGCAAGCCTCAGGTCTGGTTCTGCACGCTTCCGTCCTTGGGTATGTGAGAAAGCGCGCGGTTTAGCAGCCCGAGGTAGCACTTGTGTTTCAGCACATTGCCAGGCTTGGGGCTTCTGATTTTCTAATTTTACCCCTGACCTATTTATCCCAGCCAGGGCAGAGGAAGCGATTCTGCTTTCAGCACCCGCGGAGCGGCTAGAGTCCACTCAAGGCCCCTGGACCTCTTCCCTTGCCAAGGTGACTCTGACAAGAGTGGCTGCAGCTTGGTGACCACTGTCCCAGGTGGGGGGTGGTGGTGCTCAGGGCCCTAAGAAGAGGGATCTAGTGGGAAGTTGAGAGAGAGGGCTGAAAAAGAGAAAGAAAGGAAGCAGCACATACCCACACAAGTGCCCACAGCCACGTCTGTCTCATTACACTTGAAGGCATGGCCCAGGAGGGCAGGGAGATTTTCCCATACGTGTATGGAGTTTTATCTGTTTTGTTGGCTGCTGTATGCCCACAGATACTGGCCAGGCCCTTAATAAATGAACGAATCAATGGAACGATCAACTGTACATTGAGGGCGGGCCATGTCAACGACACACGAGTAGATGCTTTATGTACATCATCTTATTGAATCCTCCTGCCGCCAGTCCGTCCATTTGTTCACTGGTTCATTCATTCTGTCAACTGTCTCTGCTTGGTGCCAGGCAGGCACCGTGTGGGCAGGGCCTAGGGACAGAGGGGTGCAGCGGCCACACAGTTCCTGTGCTCACCGAGCATCAGTTCTCATGGGAGAGAGACAAACAGCAGCAGCAAAACCCCCCAACAAAACAATTATGACGGAGTAGTGGGGGAAGGACAAGCTGCTCTGGAGGCCAGAGGTGGAGGCAGCAGCACCAGGTGAAGAGGGAAGTGTGTTTCTCTGGCGGGGACAGCACAGTGGCCCATGTGTGTGAGGCCCTTGTACTGTGGGCACAGGGCAAGGGCGAGCACTGGTGAGCAGGGGTCAGACCTGTGAGCCACGTGACAGGTGCTGGACCCCACGCTGAGGTCTGGAAGAAGGCCACGGCACGATGAGGACGGCACTGTGCAGGGGGTAGGGGGAAATGGGACTGAGCTATGATGCCACTAGTTGGGTGGATTTACAAGCTATGTAGGGAAGGGAAGGGCAGGTAGAGGGCTACACACAGAGTTATAGGAATTTTAAAATAACTTTTATGATGATTAAAAGTAAAACCATCTAAGTGCTGGATCCATCAGAGTTCTAGCCACTCTAGTGCTCTGTCCTTAAATTTGACTCTCTGAGGCTCCATGCCACTCTTCAGGGTTAGAGTGCCCTTCCACCACATGACACAGAACCCGGCACACTGCTGGTCCTTTAAAAAGCACCACAATGATGTCGATGATCAAGAGAGGATGGGGGACGCTGTTTGGAGAACCTTTCTCCATAATAATGGAGATGCAAGTGCTAGTTGTTAGGATGGCCTCACACTTAGAAAACCTCTCACGCTGACTCAGAAGTGATGGGCAGGGGTGGGGTGCAGAGGCGGTGGTTTGAAAAGGCCAGAGTCCCCACACTGCCTCTTTGGTTGGAATAATAACATCCTACATTGTGGTAATGTCGCCATGAAAAGGCGCTTCTTGTTAGAAATAAAAATGACTCAAGGATGTGAAAACTTTTCTCCATCCAGTGACACAGTCGGGGGTTTTCCCACGAAGGCCTTAGGAATGGGTGAGACTTATACGAGCCTGCTTTCTGGATCTAAGGAGGGTGCAAGGGGAAATGAAACGAGCAAATTTTAAACTGCTCTCATAAGAATTCCTTCCAACTGAATTACAGAAACTTAGGCAAGAGCTGGTAATAAGTTTACGGGCTGGCAGTAAGTGTACCTGTCCCCGTGGCTTTGGGGAATTCTGATGACTAGTCAGAAGGAGTCGTGAGTCAAAGGCTGCCCTTAAATTTTGCAAAGGTGGATCTGGGAAAAGCACCGGGTACCCCCATGACTATCCTTCCCACCACCTGGTAAAAACAGAGGTGCAAATGCCTCAAGTTTATGTCAAAACAATAATCCATCTCACCCTCTACGAAGGCGCAGGATCTCTCTTAACACTATGGAGAACGTCCCTTTAATCTGAAAGCAAACCATTTGACCAGTGATAATGGTGGCTTTCAAATGCTGGAAACAAAATTTCAATGTAAGGTTAAGCCCAAAGTAGCAGGAACATCCAGTTATAGCATTATATGTAACAATCCAGACACAAAATAGTGTCAACTTTGTCAACGGCAGACATGTACAAATTCTACCATGAAGTTCTTCTTCAAGCTGATCGATGATTATTTCTATTGAATTTCTCCATAAAAACTTTATAATCAATTCTGAGATTACAACTAACATTTACAGCTAACGTAATTGATTACCTATTATGTGGCAAACATAACCAAACATCTGACATATAGTTACTCATTTAATCTTTGAAACAACTAAAAATTACTCCAAAGGCAAACAGATAATTTGAGATTCAGCCCCATCTTTCCCCCAGTCATTCAGTAAGTATTTACTGAGGGCCTCATAGGTAGTAAGCACCCAACTAAAAACATAGCCGTGCTTGGGACGCACACGGTCCCAGTGTTCAAGAGCCAAAAGTCTAGTCCTTCAGACTCAGGTTCTTTAAAGACAAAGGTTACTATACTCTGAGATTTTGAATGCAACCATCCTGCCCACTTCACAGGGTTGCAGTGGTAAGACAGTGACGTGAGATAAGCCACGTGAGGGGTCTGTACTGTGCCTAACACAGAGCACGCACTCGATGAATGTTGCCTATTATTCCTGACACTAAGATGGTAAGTAGACGTAAGGCATGCTCTTATTTTTATAGTGTTCAGTAATCAAATCTAAAGACTAGAAATACCAGGACTGGCCTGGTCCTAAGCCCACTTCTCTTATGCATCCAAATGGACACTTTTCACTTGGCAAGTGACTCTTAATAATAGGAACACGAAAGACCTGACCCTCCCTGCATGAAAACCAGGAATAAGTGCTGACAAATGGCTTAAAAGCAACAGGCTTATTTTCATAACCATTTTTAAAGAACAAAGCTATTTTACTAAGAGAAAGCAGGTTCTGAAGAATTACCTTCTTTCTCTCTTTTGGAGTCAGGCTCAACTGGAAGGGGGGGAACTGGCCTGGGAGTGGTTTTTTGGCTATAATAAGGATGACAGAAGGATCACTTTTGTAATGTATTTGACATTAGGAACATGACCTAGGTGTCTGCAACCTTCCTGTAAGCTCATGTGGCACATTCCACAACATCCAAGATGGAGCTGGGGTATGGCAGCTCCCCCTCTGCGCTGTACCGGGCTGGGTGGCCGACCAGCAGCAAGGACATTGACCTTTCTGCTTGGAGTGCACACAGACAACCCAGTAGGGAGCTTGGCGGAAGCGAACTGGACTGGAGCTGCCCATGTACCAGGCACTTCCTGCTTGACCAATGAACACCCTAGAAAGAACGGCAGTAGCATCTCTCAGCTCACTGGTGTCCTGCCTTCACAACCCTTAGTGCAACTGGTGCTTATCTTGTTTATTCATTTGTTTACCATTTGTCTGTCCCACTAGAATACAGCTCTAAGAAGGCATCTGGCATATTACTGACACTTAAGAAATGACTCCAAATCTGCACAAGGGTCCTGTGAGATGGGTATTAACTCTAGGAGAGAGACAAGAAAAACAAGGCTCAGAGGATAAGTAACATGCCAAAGAGGCCAGTGCCAGTAAGTGCTGGAGCCAGAAGCTGAACGAAGCTCAGACCTCTCCACTGCGGCCTTCCCAGAGCTGACAGGGACCCGAGTAGGCAGGTCCTTCTGGAAATGTCTATGGCTAATGTGGAAACTAGGTTTCCATGTCTTTCAAGTAATGATAATGAGCTTCAAACGTTTTTTAAATGTACCAATAAGTCATATGACTCGTGTGCCCGAGTTTCCTCACTGGGAAGTGATGTCATTGATCTCTAGGTGGCCCCAGGCTCCTGGCAAGCTAGGCAATTTGGGACAAGTCATAGCATTTCTCAGGAATCAGTTTTCTCACTTGTGTAAATGAAGGATCTCTGAGCTCCTTCCAGTTCTGACTGGGTGTGGTTTTATGAGCTGACCCCAATACAGCCTGAACATGTGTACTCGCTGCCATGCCTCTGGGCTGTGCTGGGCTGACCTGGAGCTAGGGTTGAACAAGCTGGGCCTGGGTTCAGCTGCAAGTATTTACTGATTTCTACTTAGCCAAGCTGTCACAGTGAAGAGGGTATCTGAAGCTTCCTGAGCTTTCCTGGGGGTTGACACTAGATGGTTTTAAAGGCTAAGGTTCCTAACTGCTTAAAATCAAGACAAACACGAAGCTTCTATTGAGCAGTCCCGGCCTGAGAGCTCTCAGCTAAGTGGGCTGAGGTTCCTGGCTTGGCCCTGCTTCTTCTGCCTGGTTAAGGCCTAACCCCTCCCTTAGACTGGGCTCTTAAGTTGCTGGGTCCCAAGCGTGTGCCACTGCTCACTGGGGAACTGAAAGGGCAAACAGAGACAGCAGCATGAATGCACTGCCATTACTGGAAAATCGCTTGAATGCGCAGACGGCACCCGTGCACGCCCCAAAACCGAGGTACTGGTTCCCTCTCTCCTAGAGCCACAAGGGAATTGAGAGATTATTTCTCGGGTTGTTTGCTTGGAACTTTCCCCCAGCACTTAAAAGGTTCAGAAAAGGGAGTAACGTCCTTGTCTTTCCTGCTGTTTGTGCACGTTCTCCAGGATCGGCCACATAAAGCTGACACTTGCCAGCACAAGGTAGAGAGCTTCCTTTTTCCTGGAGAGAGCTGTTTGTAAGACCAATGTACTGGGAACACTTTAAAAGGGTGAATAATAGGCATAAACCACAAAAGAGGTTTGCAGATACTATTTAGTCAAGCTGGGTGCACATGACTACAGCCGCTGCACCATTAGCTGGGCCCGGGCCGCACTGAATTTGACCTGGCTCCCAAATCCACCTGTCTGTCCATCTAGCTATGGGGAGAACCGACAAACTTTGAGACTTAAACAGACCTTCTTAAAGCTATGTGCTTCTTTATGTTGTCTTAGAAGTCTGAAGTGCTAAGGCAAAGAAAGACAAAAGGTTTAATTAAACACAAAGGACACGGGAGACACTTTTGTCAGGACTCAGTCCAAGAAATGTCATGGTCTGAATGTCAAATCAATGGCCTAGAAAAGTCACTGTTTCCTTTGTGTTTCTTGTCGAGCCTGTGGAGAACAATGATGCCATCCTGTGAGGCCGAGGGAAGTCCAGCTTCCTCACTTGAGAGTGTCCTCATCTCTAATGTGGCCGAAAATACCCTACTTGGTGGCCTAAGGCCCAGGCCGCAGGCCACCTGGACATCCTCAGGCCTTCCTAGCTCTGACATCGTCAGCTCTTTTCTACTCACATCTCCCTGGGACTCCCTAGGACCCTTTTAGGCTCTAGCCAGTGACTCTCAGGTGATGTGCCTAGGAAGGATGGGGGCATTGACGTGGTAGGGCAGGAATTCGTCTAGAACCGGCTGGCACAGAGCAGGGTGCTGGTCACTTCAGGCCCTGGCTGCCCAGTGGGGAGCCCCTGGCTCTCACCCCTCTCCTTCCCAGATGCTTGTCCTGTGACTCAGCTCAGCCAGAAGAGAGAACCCACCTCTCAAGCTTGCTACTTGGTCTCAGCCCAAAGCTACTTACAACAATCCTGTTGTTTTGATTTTTGGAGCCAGAGGTAATGCTAGACTCCCAAGTGTGGCCAGAATGTTTTTATCAGCTCCAGTGAATCAACCTACCACAGTGGGACATCCGGACACTCGGCTCGGAGACAAAGCATAGGTCTGACTTGGTGGTTGAGACATGGGTAGAACAAGCAGACCAAACGCCTTAAAGCCTGTCTCTGCTGTCAGTCATGCGATCTGGTGAAAACCCACAGGAAGTGCAGCGAACAGATGTAGGGCAAAACTGCAATCATTTTCTTACCACAAAAGTTCAATGGAGTTTTCCCTCTCCCACCTAAAGATTATGCAGATAGCATCAGAAACTCTAGCAAGCACCTGGCATAGCTCCAGCAAGTTTAATACAATTTAAAATCAAATAGCTACATAGCACATTAAAAAAAAAAATTTAAGACCATACTAAGGCTCTGAACAGACACATAGATGGGTGATCGCTGGCTGTGAGGTGGCCCAGTAACCTCGGGCAGATGGCGGGGGTCAGGACTGATTAGGTTAGTTACTATAAACAGCACGTGCAGGCTTGCAGTGGGAGTCCTGCTCAGATGAAAAGAAAACTGGTTTCAAGATCCTGTCATAAGATAGCCAAGGAACCATTTATGTCATTTTTAAAAATCCAGGGCTGGATTACAAAATTGGGGGGGTTATGCATCTCCCTATCTTTCCTGCTCATGACCTATCGGAACTTTGATCCTTCGACGACAAGTCCTTAAGCCCAGTATTCTTGGGTATCGACTACTTTTGAGGCACTATACTTGGCACGGGAGACGAGGGGGAGGTATAACTGTGGCTCCTCGAGCAAGGTGCGTAAGTGCGGGTAAGAAGAGCAAGCAGGGAGCATGACACAAGATGGAAAGGGGGCAGTGCCCCACAAGGGGCTCTCTCCCAGGCAGTTCTGGCTCATACTGGGGCAGAAGATTGTAGGTGGGCGTAACCAGCATTCTCTGGGAGAAATACAGAACCAACAAACATATCTACATCATCAATTCAGCTCAACTGTTGCCTGAGCAAGGCTAAAGCACAGACTCCTCCCTGTGTAACGGAACGAATTACAAGTGTATCAGACATCATTACCAAAAGAAGATAAGTGCTGGTCTATGAATAACAGCAGCCCCCAATGCGTGGTAGTTCTATTTTATGTGAATTAATTTTAAAATTAATGAAGAACTAAAGTCATAGTATAGGAAATTATAAAGGGCCACTTATCAGAAGCTACAAATTAAGAAATACAAAGCTAAAATTAAGAAGCCCATAATGAGGGTGGTGAGGCAGACAGTCACAATACACTTTGCTTCCAGGAACACCAAGGCTGGGAGTGCAGAGGGACCCTCAGGGGGCTCTGGGAAGTAAGTTACCACCCAAGAGGGCAGTTACCACGTTAGCAGACAGGGATCCTGAAAGCTCAGGCCATCTTGAGCTCGGGAAATTGTTTCACTACTTCTGAGTATCTACAAGTGACAATAACAGCTTCTGTAACTGAGGGCAAAAAACCTCTTAGAAAAATATGAAGGCTACAGTATAAAGTTGACACCCATGCTGTGATGAGCTCTCTACCAAATTACTATCATATCCTCAGCCTGAGTTTGAAGGCTGTAGAGTCTGAATCTTGAGCCAATGTCACTGTTAGGCCCTTCTCGTACAGACCCAGGCTGGGGGGTTCACAGAAAGAAAAGATCTTTGTCTTTAGTTTTCAATTTCTCTCTCTTTTCTGGGGGCTGGAGGAGAAGGAAGGACAGGCCCTCCCACTGCAGGGGGAGTGTGAGAGGGGCCTCGATGGGTGGGCAGGGTTCCTGGAGGGACCCTGCGAGCACAAGCTGACCTCGCTATTCTGCGTCTGGCTGGCACACGGGGCGCAGACAGGCTGGCAGCTGGGAACAAGATCGGAAAGGTAGGAGGGAGGTGGGCCTCGAGGAATGGAACAAGAAGTCCATTCATTTGCAGAGCATAGAGTTGAGAGAACAGGTTGAGGACAGAGATTTATAATCTAGAAATCATTAGCTTTGAGGTGGCCCTTGAAGTTGCCAGATGTGTCAGTTGCTCAAAAAGACTGAACTGCAGTATTGAGTCAAACTGCCTGTTTTGAGGCAACTCAATTCCCATTCAGGAGGCTGGGAGGAGGCGGCTATTTTGATTCCAAGGTAGGAGATGAGGGCAAATGTAGACATTTTATTGGCAGAACTTCTGCTGCTGCAAGCTGGGCCAGAGGGGGGGTCAGGAATAACTAGAACTGCTGCCTTTCTGCAGTGGGGCTCTTTGCTGGGGACCAGACCCACATATCTGGCTGGGAGAGTGAGAGCCTCGAACATAAATGCATTACTATGAGATAAAATTCTAACTAGAATATAAACTCCATGAGGGCAGGAATTCCAACCCCCCTCCCCCAATGTGTACCCTAGTGCTAGAATAGTGCCAGAAACTTGATATTAATATTTGCTGAATGAATGAATAAATGACAAACAAATGAAGGAGTAAAAATTATTTGTGGACAAACTCAGAGTTAAAAAATAAAGAGTTTGGAAAATTGGATCCTACACACCAGGTGAATTAGTGGAATAACTGCCCACAGTTATCTGTGACCAAATGAGCCACATTTGGTCTGTGGTACTTTGAGAAGTAAATGAGCTGTCTTACTGGAATTTCGGGGGCAATACTTGAATCTTCAACAGTTTAATTTACTTCTCAAATTGTCAGCTATCCTACGACTATCCTATTCTTACTTATCTAGGAAAATCCAGCTCACAGTTAAGGGATAATGTTGATATAGATTATCACTACCATATTTTATATTTTACATATATGTAATTATGAAAAATTAAGTGGACTTCTTAACATGTGCATGAGTTATAGATAGCTATGGACTAGATTGATGCATAATATGTAAACTGAGACAAGTTTTTTTTTTTTTT
>VSMD01099767.1:0-10076 GCA_008750895.1 Mirza zaza | reverse complement strand
CTCTAGCCTGGGCAAGAAAGCGAGACTTTGTCTCAAAAAAATATATATATCAAAGTAGATTTCAGGCCGGGCGAGGTGGCTCACGCCTGTAATCCTAGCTCTCTGGGAGGCCGAGGTGGGCGGATCATTTGAGCTCAGGAGTTCGAGACCAGCCTGAGCAAGAGCAAAACCCCATCTCTACTATAAATAGAAAGAAATTAATTGGCTAACTAATATATATAGAAAAAAATTAGCCGGGCATGGTGGCGCATGCCTGTAGTCCCAGTTGCTTGGGAGGCTGAGGCAGCAGGATTGCTTGAGCCCAGGAGTTTGAGGTTGCTGTGAGCTAGGCTGACGCCACGGCACTCACTCTAGCCTGGGCAACAAAGTGAGACTCTGTCTCAAAAAAAAAAAAAAAAAAAGTAGATTTCAAAAAAAAATACCATTGCCAGGGATAAAGAAGGTTATTTCATAATGACAAATTGGTTAATTAATCAAGAAAGCATAGCCTGACATTCCCCTAAATAAAGAACTTCCAAAGACATGAAGCAATAACTGACAGCAAGGAAAAACAGACAGGTATAATTATATTCAGAGATTTCAACACCCCTCTCTCAAAAAGTGATATAACAAGTAGACAATCAGGAAGGATACAGTAGACTCGAACAACACTACCAACCATCATGATATTATTTACAGAACACCCCAACAAAATCAGAACACTCATTCTATTCAAGTGTACATAGAACATTCACAAAGAGAGACCAGATTCTGGATCATAAAATGAGTCTCAATGAAAGAAGCCAAGTCTTCTGACTACACAGAGTGAAATTAGAAATCAACAACAGAAATTTGTGACCACGCCTGTACTCCCAGCTCCTCGGAAGGCTGAGGTGACAGATCATTGAGCCCAGGAGTTTGAGTCCAGCCTGGGCCACACAATCAGACCTCTTCTTTTTTTAAAGAAAAGGAAAGAAAGAACAAAAACAATAGAAAGATGTCTGGAAAATCCCCAATCATTGGAAACAAGATAGCACACTTCTAAAAAACCAAAAGGCAAATGAGATAAATTTTGAAATGAATGAAAATACAACACATCAGAATTTGTGGGATGCCACAAAAGCAAGACTTAGGGAGACATTTGTAGGGCGAAATGCCCATATCAGAAAAGAAAAAAGGTCTCAAATCAATGATCTTAGCTTCAGCCTTAAGAAACTAGAAAAAGAAGAGCAAATTAAACCCAGATAAACAGAAAACAGGAAACGAAATCAACGTGGAGAGCCAAGCACGGTGGCTCATGCCTGTAATCCTAGCACTCTGGGAGGCTGAGGCGGGAGGACTGCTTGAGCTCAGGAGTTTGAGACTGGCCTGAGTAAGAGTGAGACCCTGTCTCTACTTTAAATAGAAAGAAATTAGCCAAAACTACTAAAAATAGAAAAAATTAGCCGGGCACAGTGGCATGTACCTGTAGTCTCATCTACTCGGGAGGCTGAGGCAGGAGGATTGCCTGAGCCCAGGAGTTTGAGGTTGCTGTGAGCTAGGCTGATGCCACAGCACTCTAGCCCAGGCAACAGAGTGAGACTCTGTCTCAAAAAAAAAAAAAAAAAAAATCAACGAAATAGCAAACAGAAAAACAACAGAGAAACACAAAAGTTGGTTCTTTGGGAAGATCAGTAAAACCTCTAGCCAGGCAGAAAAAAAGAGAATATACAAACCAGTATCAGGAATAAGAGAGTGATATCATCACAGATCTTGCAGATATTAAAAGAATAATATGGGGCCAGGCGCAGTGGCTCACGCCTGTCATCCTAGACTCTAGGAGGCCAAAGCGGGCGGATTGCTTGAGGTCAGGAGTTCGAAACCAGCCTGAGCAAGAGTGAGACCCCGTCTCTACTATAAACAGAAAGAAATTAATTGGCCAACTAATATATATAGAAAAAAATTTGCCGGGCATGGTGGCGCATGCCTGTAGTCCCAGTTGCTTGGGAGGCTGAGGCAGCAGGATCGCTTGAGCCCAGGAGTTTGAGGTTGCTGTGAGCTAGGCTGACGCCACGGCACTCACTCTAGCCTGGGCAACAAAGTGAGACTCTGTCTCAAAAAAAAAAAAAAGAATAATATGGGAATATTATGAACAACTTTATGCCTCTAAATTTGACAATTTAGATTAAATGGACAAATTTCCTGAAAGATACAAGCTCATTCAAGAAGAGATAACCTGGGCCATGGTTGGGCATGGTGGCTCACACCTATAAACCCAGCACTTTGAGAGGTAGAAACAGGACTGCTTGAGGAGTTGGAGACCAGACTAAGCAATACAGCAAGACCCCATCTCTACAAAAAAATAAAAAATTAGCCGGGCATGGTGGTGCACACCTGTAGTCTCAGCTACTCAGGAGGCTGAGAAAGGAGGATCAGTTGAGCCCAGGAGTTCAAGGTTATACTGCACTCTAGCCTTGGGGACAGAATAAGACTCCACCTCTTAAAAAAAAAAAAAAAAAATAGAAAAAGAAGAGATAACCTGAATAGACCTGTATCTATCAAAGAAACTGAATTTGTAGTTAAAAATCTCTCTAAAAAGAAAAAAACTCCAGGTCCAGCTTCACTGCTAAACTCTATCTAACATTTAGGGAAGAAATAATAGCAACCCTACATGAGCTCTTCCAGAAAACTGAACAAGAGGGAGCAACCCGAACCCGTCCTTTGAGGCCGCACAGGCAGGATGGGGACGCCCTCGCTCACCCGTGTTCGTGGCGAGGACCACCTGTGCCGAAGTGAGGCTTTCCAGCGTGGCTGCTTCTTCCCTCACCTTCAGTTCTTTTCTCAACAGCTTAATTTCGTTTCGAAAATTACTTTTCTCTCTCTTATCCTGGGTCTTTTTGTTTCTCGCCTACAAAGGGGAGCAAAGAAAAGGTAATTATTCTCGACATGACTTTGCACTTCTTTAACTCTATGTAGTATTTCTATTTACAATCAGTTGGTCCAGTTCAACGAGCTCCTTAAAAGGCAGTAAAAAGTAAAAAAAAAAATCTGTCTGGAAGGAGCCGCAGATACACACGGGTGACCAAGCACCTTACGTCCTAACGTGCCCTAAAGTCGCCGTCCCCCACACGGGGAGCGGCAGAAAGGGAGCGTCTTCAGTCCCGGGAGGAGGCCGTGATTCAACCGCAGACTCAGGTGACGCCACAAACCGGCCCAGCCTTCCCCGGGCAGAGTCATCGGGCGAGTTCTTGGGGAAGAAAAAGCTCCTGCCCATCTCAGGATCTGGGCTGTGGGTGCTCATAAATGGAGAGGCAGACCTCCATTTCTATTCCACGTTTTCAAAAGATTAAAGAATTTCTTTTGGCTGGTCTGAAGGTAGTGCGTTACCCCGCTTGACTGTTCACAGATCGAACTCCCTGTTCTTCTCTTTCCCCTTCTTGCTGCTGCACTGGACTGGCCTTAAAAAAAAAGTTTCTTTTCAACCCATAAAATGCTTACCTAAATCCCAATTCACTTTGCTACCCCAAAAAGACATAAGCCCTTCCTCATTTGTGATGTCTGCTTTGGAGGAGGGAGTTTTTTTTTTTTTTTTTTTTTTGGNNNTCTCACTTTATTGCCCAGGCTAGAGTGAGTGCCGTGGCATCAGCCTAGCTCACAGCAACCTCAAACTCCTGGGCTCAAGCAATCCTGCTGCCTCAGCCTCCCAAGTAGCTGGGACTACAGGCATGTGCCACCATGCCCAGCGAATTTTTTCTATATATATTAGTTGGCCAATTAATTTCCTTCTATTTATAGTAGAGATGGGGTCTCGTTCTTGCTCAGGCTGGTCTCGAACTCCTGAGCTCAAAGGATCCGCCCACCTCAGCCTCCCAGAGAGCTAGGATTACAGGCTTGAGCCACCGTGCCCGGCCGAGGAGGGAGTTTTGACAGGGGGGATGGAGGTGTTTTATTATGCCTAATTTACAGAGAAAGAAAATCCCAAGAGACACTGATTTCACCAGGAATAAGAAAAGGAAAGCGGCCAGGCACAGTGGCTCATGCCTGTAATCCTAGCACTCTGGGAGGCCGAGGCAGCGGATTGCTCGAGGTCAGGAGTTCGAAACCAGCCTGAGCAAGAGCGAGACCCCGTCTCTACCATAAATAGAAAGAAATTAATTGGCCAACTAATATATATAGAAAAAATTAGCCGGGCATGGTGGCACATGCCTGTAGTCCCAGCTACTCGGGAGGCTGAGGCAGGAGGATCGCTTGAGCCCAGGAGTTTGAGGCTGCCGTGAGCTAGGCTGACCCCATGGCACTCTAGCCCGGGCAACAGAGTGAGACTCTATCTCTAAATAAATAGATAAAAAGACAACTCCTCATGTACTTATCAGGTACCTTGAAGACGGTGGAGTCTCTATTCAATGCTGAGTACAGTTCTCTATCTAAAAGGGCAGTCCAATTTTTTAAGTTGCTAAATAGAGGCAAGAGAAAAGCAAGAGGAATGCAGACAGATACAGTTTACCCCTTAAAAAGGCTGCAGATCAGAAACTACACACCAAGTGGACGCTTGCTGAGACACATACAAAGACCTGATCGATGTCCCTTCTGATATCTGCGACAATCTGGGCGTTGTCACTCCGAGCTAAGACAGCATCCAGGGAGTGCTGCTGGATGGATTCCAGGATCCGGGAGGGGTGGCCGAGGCGCAGAATCCGTTGCTTACATCGAGCCAGCCGCTCCACCAGATTGTCCACCGCAACGTTGGAGGGGGCGCAGCACAGAACCTGCGAACGCCGAGCGCAAGTGAGGGTCTGGTCATTCCTTTCCTGATCGAACCACTTGAGTTGACATTAAAACAACAGGAAGCCTCAAAGGTCAAGAGAGAAAGGCAGATTGCTGCACATGCTACAGTGTGGAACGTGCAGCTTTAACACGGATGAGGACAGCCTAAAGGACACGTTACTGCAAACTGATCCCACCTCCGTGTAGCTGGAACCTATGAATGGATAATCTTCAAAATGTGTTAGTTGCCAAAGCACCAAAGCATGTTAAGTGACTTGCAACTGGAAGAGAAGACTCAAAAAATTAAAGTGTGGGCCGGGCGCAGTGGCTCACGCCTGTAATCCTAGCTCTCTGGGAGGCCGAGGTGGGCGGATCATTTGAGCTCAGGAGTTCGAAACCAGCCTGAGCAAGAGCGAGACCCCATCTCTACTATAAATAGAAAGAAGTTAATTGGCCAACTAATATATATAGAAAAAATTAGCAGGGCATGTTGGCGCATGCCTGTAGTCCCAGCCACTCGGGAGGCTGAGGCAGCAGGATTGCTTGAGCCCAGGAGATTGAGGTTGCTGTGAGCTAGGCTGATGCCACAGCACTCACTCTAGCCTGGGCAACAAAGTGAGACTCTGTCTAAAAAAATTAAAGTGTGCCCTGAAATAGTCATGGGAGCACCCATCATATCACCAGTGAAACCGTTTTATCATCTGCCAAAGTCGCACAGGGAGAATCTCTCTGAATGGGCTCAGTCTTACTTCTGGAACTACAGTTCTGCTACGAGAAGTGAGCGGCAGCTGGCAGAAGAGGCAGAGAGGAGGGTCCCTATGTACTCCCAACCGCAAGACAAAAAGGAGTCCAGGAAAGAGGCCTCAGGCATGCCCCCTGCAAATGCCTGGCATGACCTCCACCCCACTGATGTCAATTCCATGCCCCAGCAGGGGCCCGAGAACAGACCACAAGCACAGCTGCTGTGCTGAGCGGCAGAACCCCGGACAGTGACCTGGCCCACAACAAAGGCTCTGCAGTCTCAGAGGGCTTCCAGCAGCCATTCTCAGGAACCCGGGCTGGTGTTCCTGTGCGTGTGCCCCATGTCCCATGGGACTGGCAGACATGAAAAAGGGCCTGGCCCAATGCTCAACAAACAAATGCTCAGTGATGTTCCCGACCAATCCCAGAACTGAGGCTGGGGCCTTGCTGAGTTCCCGCTAAGCATGACACCCCAGTAGCTGAGGGGTTCTGACAGGGAAGTAGCACCCACCTTTAAGCCTTGCTTCACAGCTTGGAGAATTATTTCCACCACCGTCGTAGTTTTCCCAGTGCCAGGAGGCCCGTGGATGATGGCAAGTTCCTTCTGAGACAGCGCAAAAGAAACTGCTTCTTTCTGGGAGGCGTCCAGGGAGGCGTTGTAGAACGTCACCGGGTCTGCGGAAGCAGGAACAGCGTTAGACTCCAGCGCTCTGCCGCCTGCTGCTCCTCCTCAGAGTGTGCACCGATGGCAATAAATGATGCACACAGGAACACATGCGACCTCCACAGGGTGGATCCAAGCGACTCACAACTGGTCTGCTTTGTTTCTAAAGATTTCTCCTAGAACAAGAACCGGCAATGGCCTGGCAAGGTGGCACAGCCTGTAATCCCAGCACTCCGGGAGGCCAAGGCGGGAGGATCCTTGAGCTCAGCCTGACCAAGAACAAGGCACTGTCTCTATAAAAAATAGAAAAATTAGCTGGGCGTCATGGTGTGTGCCTATGGTCCCAGCTACTCAGGACCCTGAGGCAGAAAGATCCCTGGAGCCCAGAAGTTTGAGGTTGCAGTTACCTATGATGACACCACTGCACTCTACCCAGGGAAATAGAGCAAGATTCCGTCTCAAAAGAAAAAACAGAATCAGCATGGCCGGGCGTGGTGGCTCACGCCTGTAATCCTAGCACTCTGGGAGGCCGAGGCGGGCGGATTGCTCGAGGTCGGGAGTTCGAAACCAGCCTGAGTGAGACCCCGTCTCTACTAAAAATAGAAAGAAATTAATTGACCAACTAAAAATATATATACAAAAAAATTAGCTGGGCATAGTAGTGCATGCCTGTAGTCCCAGCTACTTGGGAGGCTAAGGCAGGAGGATCGCTTGAGCCCAGGAGTTTGAGGTTGCTGTGAGCTAGGCTGACACCACGGCACTCACTCTAGCCAGGGCAACAAAGAGAGACTCTGTCTCAAAAAAAAAAAAAAAAAAAGAATCGGCAAACTGCGGACCACGTCCAGCGTGCTGCCTATTGTCATAAAGTTTACTGGAACGTGGCCAGGCCCACTCAGTTAGGTCTCATCTCTGGCTGCTTGCTGCTATAGCATGGCCCAAAAAGTCTAAATATTCACCATCTGGCCCTTTATGGAAAAAGTTTGCCCCAACTCACATTCTAGAGCAGCGGTCCCCAATCTTTGTGGCACCAGGGACTGGTTTCATGAAAGACAATTTTTCCATGAACGGGGCACGGGGGTGTGGAGGCGGGGCTTATGCGGTGATGGGAGCAATGGGGACAGTGGTAAACACAGATGAAGCTTCGCCAGCTCACCCACCCCCACCGCCGCTGCCTCCACTGCTCACTTCCTGCTGTGCAGCTCTGGTTCCTAAGTTCCATGGAAGACAATTTTTCCACGGGGTGGAGGGAGGTGTTGTGGTGGGGGTGGCAGAGCTCTGGGATATCAGTCCGTGGCCTGGGGGTTAGGAACCGCAGCTCTAGAATAACAGAAATGAAGTATGTGTTTCTTGGAACATATTAGTTTCTACCATATTGTCCCTCTTGTAAGTACCCATAAAATGACAAAGACAAATAAATGACCACAAAAGCACTAACAAATTCTAGGACTGCATTTCTATTCTGAATCTGCCGTGACCAAGACCAATGACCTGGGTCCTGTGCTCTGTGCTCTTGAGAGCGAGGACTGTCGTGTCCGGCTCTGTGGCCACAGCGGTCACTGTACGGTGCCTACTGGACAGAGGGGAATAACGGGGGAGAGGCCCAGAAGAAAGGGTGCTGCTCTAGACCTGC
Organism: Mirza zaza; assembly: GCA_008750895.1. Classification (NCBI taxonomy): domain Eukaryota; kingdom Metazoa; phylum Chordata; class Mammalia; order Primates; family Cheirogaleidae; genus Mirza; species Mirza zaza. The sequence continues at coordinate 2,319 of VSMD01099767.1, read as the reverse complement.
CAGGCTGCAGCCAACGTGTAAAACGGTTATCAGGGCAGAGTGTGAGACCAGTGACAGACCACTGAATCCAAAGTTCCCATCACATTCCACTACTCCACACCATGTCCCCTTTTCCTTGCATAATAGCTATGATCAAGACATACCATGGTCCCTGAAACACAGTAAATAAATTTCCAACTCAGTTTCTAGCACACGGTAGCCCCTCAGTAAATGTTTGGCAAAAATAAAATACTGAAATGTGAGTGCTTTTAGAATTTCCAAAGGGAAATGGAAAAAGAAGATGAATATTCAAAGGCAGGGCACAGTGGCTCGAGCCTATAATCCTAGAACTCTGGGAGGCTGAGGCAGGAGGATTGCTCAAGGTCAGGAGTTCAAAACCAGCCTGAGCAAGAGCGAGACCCCGTCTCTACTAAAATATTAAGAAATTAATTGGCCAACCAAAAATATATTGAAAACAATTAGCCAGGCATGGTGGCGCATGCCTGTAGTCCCAGCTACTTGGGAGGCTGAGGCAGGAGGATCGCTTGAGCCCAGGAGCTTGAGGTTGCTGTGAGCTAGGCTGACACCATGGCACTCACTCTAGCCTGGGCAACAAAGTGAAACTGTGTCTCAAACAAAAAAAAAAGAAAAGAAGATGAATGTTTACAAAACATCCACATGAGGGACTACAAACTAAAAAAATGCTACAAAGTAGCCCCATGTTTTTTGTTGTTGTTGTTTTGGGTTTTTTTGAGACAGAGAGTCACTCTGATGCCCAGGCTAGAATGCCATATCATCAGCCTAGCTCACAGAAACCTCAAACTCCTGGGCTCAAGCAATCCTACTGCCTCAGCCTTCCGAGTAGCTGGGACTACAGGCATGCACCACTATGCCCGGCTAACTTTTTCTATGTATTTTTAGTTGGCCAACTAATTTGTTTCTATTTTTAGTAGAGACGGGGTCTCACTCTTGCTCAGGCTGGTTTCAAACTCCTGACCTTGAGCGATCTGCCCACCTCGGCCTCCCAGAGTGCTAGGATTACAGGCATGAGCCACCTCGCCTGGCCAGCCCTGCGTTTTTAAAGCTAACACAACACCGGAGTGTGTTAGCACAGCATGATATAAAATGGCTGTAAGGTCATCCTTGCATTAGACTTGACCAAAGCCACTGCTTTAAAAATTGGTAAAATCCATACCTAGAGCATTGTTAAGTTATGAGCAGCCACTTGATAAGAGAATAAACTCCCCTCGAAAAGGAGGTTTATAGGCGAGGTGGCTCACGCCTGTAATCCCAGTACTCTGGGAGGCTGAGGCGGGAGGATCACTTGAGCTCAGGAGTTCCAGACTAGCCTGAGCAAGAGGGAGACCTCATCTCTACTAAAAATAGAAAAATTAGCCAGGCACGGTGGCGCAGGCCTGTAGTCCTAGCTACTCAGGAGGCTGAGGCAGGAGGATCGCTTGAGCCCAAGAGTTTGTGGTTGCTGTGGGCTAGCCTGATGCCATGGCACTCTACACAGGGCAACAGAATGAGACTCTGTCTCAAAAGAAAAAAAGAAAAAGAAAATGGGGTTTTCTAAGAACATTTAAGAATATGAAAAATGCACAGGCTATCATAAGCAAAAGGAGGGGGTATGTGTGTATAACAGACATATTCTTCTATATGGATGAGGAAAAAAGGCTAGAAGAACACACCCAAATACTAGTAGTGAGGCTAACTCTAGCCATAGGGTTTGTAGTGTTTACACACTTCTTTATTTCTAAATTTTCTACAACTACCACGTACTACTCTTATAATTAGAAATAAATTATCTCAAATTTGAAGGCTACTGGGAAAACAATCAAATGTTTTTAGAATTGAGATTTTCAAACGAGAAATTGCTATCAAGCATAAAGTATGATCAGCTATCTTCTACTTTCACAGAGCACTGAACTAGAAGAAATATCCTTATATTTTGAAATAAAAGATTTATATACATTAGAAAGAATATTATTTAAAAACTCAAGGCCGGGCGCGCTGGCTCACACCTGTAATCCTAGCACTCTGGAAGGCCGAGGCGGGCGGATTGCTCGAGGTCAGGAATTCAAAACCAGCCTGAGCAAGAATGAGACCCCGTCTCTATTATAAATAGAAAGAAATTAATTGACCAACTAATATATATAGAAAAAAAATCAGCTAGGCATGGTGGCACATGCCTGTAGTCCCAGCTACTCGGGAGGCTGAGGCAAGAGGATCGCTTGAGCCCAGGAGTCTGAGGTTGCTGTGATCTAGGCTGATGACACGGCACTTACTCTAGCCTGGGCAACAAAGTGAGACTCTGTCTCAAAAAAAAAAACAAAAAAA
>VSMD01099761.1:0-12529 GCA_008750895.1 Mirza zaza | reverse complement strand
GGGCGTGGGGGTGTGGGGAGGGGGCGGGTGTGGGGGGCGTGGGGAGGGGTCGTGGGGAGGGGGGGCGTGGGAGACGTGGGGTGGGGGATGGGGGCGGGCGTGGGGAGGGGGCTGGAGGGGGGCGTGGGGAGGGGGCGGGTGTGGGGGGCGTGGGGGCGTGGGGAGGGGGCGTGGGAAGGGCTGGGGGCGGGGCCTGGGGCGCCCGAGAGCGACTCCAGGGCCACGCCCCCGCAGGCAGCAGATGTGGGCGCGGGCTCCGTGGCGGACCCCGCCCACTCGTCCCCGCGGGACACACAGACTGGCGGGAAGCGCCGATTGCGTTCGGGCTGTCTCGCCCTCTCGTGGTCACAGCGAAGTAAACCTTGTGGGAAAATTCTCTGGCCAAATTCTGCCGAGCAAGGGATTGAAGTATCACTCCTCCGAGAGGGAAATTCATGAACTTGCAGTTTGTTTAAAAACACCACCAGGGGCCGGGCCCGGTGGCTCACGCCTATATCCTCGCACTCTGGGAGGCCGAGGCGGGAGGATCGCTCAAGGTCAGGAGTTCCAGACCAACCCAAGCAAGAGCAAGACCAGTGTCTAATAAAAATAGAAAGCAATTAATTGGCCAACTAAAAATATACACAAAAAATTAGCCGGGCATGGTGGCGCATGCCTGTAGTCCCAGCTACTCGGGAGCCTGAGGCAGGTTTGCTTGAGCCCAGGAGTTTGAGGTTGCTGTGAGCTAGGCTGACGCCACCGCCATACTGTAGCCCCGGTGACAGAGCGAAACTCTGTCTCAAAAAAAAAAAAAGTTATAAGTGTGCCCATCACCCAATGTGCGTTGTACCCATTAGGTGTGAATTTACTCATCCCCTCCTCCTCTCTCTCCTGCTTGATTTCCAGTGAGTTTTATTTCCATATGTGCAAATAAGAGTTGTTTGATTAGTTCCAGTTTAATAGTGAGTACACTTTTGGTGTTTGTTTTTCCATTCTTGTGATACTTCACTTAGAATAATGGCTCCAGTTCCACCCGGGTTAATACAAGAGGTACTAGTTCATCATTATTTTATGGCCAAGTAGAACTCCATGGTACACATATACCATATTTTATTAATCCACTCATGTATTGATGGGCACTTCAGTTGTTGCCACATCTTTGCAATTGTGAATGGTGCCGCTATAAACACTTGGGTGAAGGTGTCTTTTTAAATAAAATGTCCTTTTTCCTTTTTGATAAATATCCAGTAGTGGGATTGCTGGGTCGAATGGTAGTTCTGCTTTTAGTTGTTTGAGGTATCTCCATACCACTTTCCATAGAGGTTGTACTAGTTTGCAGTCCCACTGACAGTGTATAAGTGTTCCTATATCTCCACATCCACACCAGCATTTGTTGTTTGGGAATTTTTTATAAAAGCCACTCTCACTGGAGTTAGGTGATATCTCGTTGTGCTTTTGATTTGCATTTTCCTGATGATTAGAGACATTGACCATATTTCCATGTTTGCTGCCCATTAGTCAATACAGACATAATTTTTCTCAGATCTAGAAAAAATAATTCTGTGCTTGGTATGGAATTAGAAAAAAGCCTGAATAGCCGAGGCAACCTTAAGCAAATCGGGAGGCATAACTTTTATCAGATTTCAAGCTATACTGCAAAGGTATGGTAACCAAAACAGCATGTACTAGCTAGAACAAGAACAGAGACATAGGCCAATGAATCAGAAGAGAAAACCCAGATATAAAAGCAGACAAAAACATACACTCGGGGAAAAGAATCCTTATTTAATAAATGGTGCTGGGAAAATTGGATAGTCACATGCAGAAGACTGAAATAGGATCCACACTTTTCACCACTCATAAAAATTAATTCATGATGGATAACAAACTTAAACCTAAGGCATGAAATTTTAAGAATTCTAGAAGAAAATGTTGGAAAAGCTCTTATAGACATTGGCCTAGGCAAAGCATTTATGAAGAAAAACCCAAAAGCAATTACGGCAACAACAAAAATAAATAAATGGGACCTGATTAAATTAAAAAGCTTCTGCACAGCCAAGGAAACAATCAATAGAGCAAACAGACAGCCTACAGAATGGGATAAAATATTTGCATGCCATACAGCTGATAAACATCTTTTATTGTAAATTCTTGGTAAACAACTTAGAAACTGCCTCTCTTTTCCTTTAAAAGTCCACTTTTAAAGTAACTGCTGGCCAGGCGCGGTGGCTCAAGCCTGTAATCCTAGCTCTTTGGGAGGCCGAGGTGGGCGGATCGTTTGAGCTCAGGAGTTCGAGACCAGCCTGAGCAAGAGCGAGACCCCATCTCTACTATAAACAGAAAGAAATTAATTGGCCAACTAAAATATATATAGAAAAAATGAGCCGGGCATGGTGGCACATGCCTGTAGTCCCAGCTACTTGGGAGGCTGAGGCAGCAGGATTGCTTGAGCCCAGGAGTTTGAGGTTGCTGTGAGCTAGGCTGAAGCCATGGCACTCACTCTAGCCTGGGCAATAAAGTGAAACTCTATCTCAAAAAAAAATAAAATAAAATAAAGTAACTGCTGCTAATCTGAACATATATCCAGGGCAACTTGAATCTATGTCTCCCTGGATGCATTTCTCAAATTTGGTCCAAATAAGCTCTCTACTTATATTAACTTTGTCTCAGTCAACAGAAGAGAGGGGAAGTGCACTGCCTAAAAATGTCAAAAGCCCACCACTGAGGTCTGGGCAGAGTGATGCTTGAGGCTTTATAGCTCTTCTCTAGCTGAGAAAATTTCCTTTTGTCTGGTGACAGAGGGAAAAGGGAATGGCCTGAGGAAAAAAATGGCGGAAAAAAAAAAAAGTTTTCTGTCTCTTTAAAACCTCACTCACTCTTTTTGAGAACTAAAACCTGCATCCCTATCTCAGGCCAGTGGTTAGGAGGGGCAGAGTTATGTCTTTTGTTCTTTGTGCCACAGGGTGGAAGTGCCTGTCCCCATGGGAGTCAGCTGGAACTCGTGGAGGTCTGAGTAGGCCTCCCAAATGGACCAAGTGGATTTCTTTTGGGTTTTTCTTTTTATTATTATTGAGACAGGGTCTCACTCTGTTGCCAGGGCTAGAGTGCCATGGCACAGCTTGGTGTGAGGTTGCTCACTCCTGGGCTCAAGCAATCCTCCTGCCTCGGCCTCCCAGACTGCTAGGATTACAGGTGTGAACCACTATGCCCAGCGGCCAAGGTTAGAAGATTGTCTTAGTTGGAAATGGGACCACCAGAATCATTAACTGTAGTTGAATAGCAATAGCCTGAAGCTGAATGGCCTCACTTTAAAAGTTCTCTATTTCTGCTTACTATAAGAACAATGGCATTTTTAGACAGTAGTCTCAATTCTCATTTGATGGCAAATTAATAAACTCTTCTTTCTTTCTCCTCAAACCACTTGTCCTTGTTCTTCTGATGCAGCCTTGGGGACAAGTGCCAAGCTTTAGATAACAGTCCTGCATTAAAATACAATGGAGAAATAATCATTCTCCTAAGATCCCAGTGCTGTGTGAGTTAAAATAAAATTCTGTATGCTTTTTTTCCCTGTGAATCTGCCTTTTGTCAGTTGATTTTTCAACTAAACTAAAGCTTCAACTAAAAGCTTTCAACTAGGCCGGCGCGGTGGCTCACGCCTGTAATCCTAGCTCTCTGGGAGGCCGAGGTGGGCGGATCCTTTGAGCTCAGGAGTTCGAGAACCAGCCTGAGCAAGAGCGAGACCCCATCTCTACTATAAATAGAAAGAAATTAATTGGCCAACTAAAATATACATAGAAAAAATTAGCCGGGCATGGTGGCACATGCCTGTAGTCCCAGCTACTCGGGAGGCTGAGGCAGGAGGATTGCTTGAGCCCAGGAGTTTGAGGTTGCTGTGAGCTAGGCTGACGCCAAGGCACTCACTCTAGCCTGGGCAATAAAGTGAAACTCTGTCTCAAAAAAAAAAAAAAAAAGCTTTCAACTAAACTAAGGCTCCCACTTCAGAAGGTGAAGGGGAAGCGTTCCCTTGGTCCTGCAGCTGTGGTGCTGTGAGCAGGATAACCAAGGCCCCTCTGCTCTCTGGAGCCCAAACTCCAGGGAACCTAGGACCTGACAGGCCAGCAGAAGGGTAAGAACTGGTTACTAGTTAGACTCTCCAGTGTGTGTCAGTGGAATCTGGTCAGGGACCATAAAAAGTACTCTCCCTTTTTCCTTTCCCAAATTTAAGATTAACAGGAGAAAAGCATTTATACAGAATAGTCTTAAGTATAGCAACTTTGGAGTACTCTTGACATCAATATCCACATTGTCTGATCCTTTTCCTTCCAGAAATAGTCTTTATTTTTTTTCCTTTGTCTCTGTCTTGCTGTCATAAAAATTCCTCTTGCGTTATTTTATATCCTTGTGAGCTTGAATGTGACCAAGTGAGAGTACTCACTCTTGGTTTCTGCCACCTGGGGGAAGCATGACACATGGGTCACGTCGTGGCCAGTCTGAAAAGATCAGGAACCACGAGACCAGGGAGATCATGAGCAGTGCACTCTGTTCTAACTGTGCCAAGCTCTCAGAGGAGTTCCTCTTGATAAGTCCCACGCACAAGGGGCTTTGGTTGTGTCAATCCTTCTTTCCTCATTAGTCCTGGCAAAGTCCAATCCCAGGAGGACCTACCTGTTGTCACAGATTAATGGGTCTGTCACTGCTGGCTCCCTCCAAATTAGTAAGTTACTAGAGGCACTCTACACACAAACACCATCCTTAACCGTCTGCAGCAACAAGTCCTTTACAAAAGACTTTTGCTATGTCGATGAAAAAAAATGGAAAAGAAGCTAACTCTTTAAAATAATTTAAAGAGGTTTAGCCTGAGCCAAATTTGAGGACCATGACCCAGAGCCACTGCCAAGAAGCCTTGAGCAAGTGGACTAGCTGTGGCTGGGTTACAGTTTGGTTTTATACATTTCAGGGAGACAGGGGTTACAGATAAAGTCATAAATCAATACGTGGGAGGCATACATTGGTTTGGCCTGAAAAGGTAGGCCATCTCAAAGGACAGGGGAGAGGAGCTTATAGGTTATAAGTAGGTTTGAAGACTCTTTGACTTGTAATTGGTTAAAAAATTGAAGCTTTGTCTAAAGACTTGGAATGTTTTATTAATAAAAAAGTCTGTTAATCAGAGACAAGTTATGGCCATATATTTGTTGTGTAAATTGAGGACCTGCAGGTTTGTCTTGCATAGCCTTAGTCCTGTCAATGAATTAGTATATCTACAAGAAGGGAGGGGGGCATGATGAGGCCTGTCTTATCTCCCTCTCCTGGCCCACAACCCAGTTTTAGAGTATCCCCTTGGCCTTGAGGGGTCCATTCAATCAGCAGGTGGGGTCAGGGCAGTCTTAAGATTTTATTTTAGGCTGGGCATGGTGGCTCATGCCTGTAATCCTAGCACTCTGAGAGGTTGAGGTGGGAGGATTGCTTGAGGTCAGGAGTTCGAGACCAGCCTGAAAAGGAGTGAGATCCTGTCTCTACTAAAAATAGAAAAATTAGCCAAGCAACTAAAAACAGACACAAAAAATTAGCCAAGCATGGTGGCGCATGCCTGTAGTCCCAGCAACTTGGGAGGCTGAGGCAGGAGGATCACTCGAGCCCAGGAGTTTGAGGTTGCTGTGAGCTAGGCTGATGCCACAGCACTCTAGCCTAGGTGACAGAGTGACACTCTGTTTAAAAAAAAAAAAGAGTCATACACATAACAAACCAACTTTTCATTTTATTTTATTTTACAGGCATGCACCACACCTGGCTAATCTTTCTATTTTTAGTAGAGATGGGGTCTCGCTCTTGCTCAGGCTGGTCTCAAACTCCTGACCTCAACTGATTCTTCCACCTCGGCCTCCCAGAGTGCTAGGATTACAGGCGTGAGCCACCGCTTCCACCCTGATATTTGCGTGACTCTTAACCTTTGGAGCACTCCTTTGTTTTGTAGTCTTTCTACCCAAACAGACAGGTTTTTGATTGCCTGCCTCACTGTGTTTCAATCTTCCATCTGCGGATTGTTGGGCCTTTGTGAGCAGTTAGCCAAGAAGCTGAGACTCTAGAGAAAATGGCCAGAAAGAAATACGGGCTGCACCCCATTCCCAGCTAGAGAAACTTTCCTTTCTTTGAGCTGTGGTTGGGCAGCTGGATGTTAGGAGGGTTTCAACTTTTGCTCCCTCTTTGGAGATGCTGGTTAAAGCCATGAAGGGCATCTTTGTGCTTGTTTGGGTTTGGAACCATTTGTTTAGGTATGCCTTTGCGTGATGGCACCTTTTTCCTGTCGCTGGCTGCTTCCATTGGGCCTCCTCTGGAGCCGCAGTGGGGAGGCAGGGAGGCGAGTCCACACAAGCCTCGCACTGCTGCGGAGGCAGAGAGCTCCTGCCCGTGCATTTTTAAAAGGCCCTTCTGGGCCAGGCGCAGTGGCTCACGCCTGTAATCCTAGCACTGTGGGAGGCCGAGGCGGGCGGATTGCTCGAGGTCAGGAGTTCGAAACCAGCCTGAGCAAGAGCAAGACCCCGTCTCTACTATAAATAGAAATTAATTGGCCAACTAATCTATATAGAAAAAAATCAGCCAGGCATGGTGGTGCATGCCTGTAGTCCCAGCTACTCGGGAGGCTGAGGCAGGAGGATCGCTTGAGCCCAGGAGTTTGAGGTTGCTGTGAGCTAGGCTGATGCCACGGCACTCACTCTAGCCTGGGCAACAAAGTCAGACTGTCTCAAACAAAAAAAATTATTAAAAAAAAAAAAAAGGCCCTTCTGCTTTTACTCTTTTGGATCCTGTTTCTACCCTGTGAATTTTTTCCCGCCAACCGAACCTTTTTTAACAAGTTTCATGTTCGCTTCCTTTTTCGTTGGTGTGATTTTTACTGAGAAAACTGTGAAACTTCCTTGGCCTTTTTGGAAAGTTTAAAAGCTCCCCAAATTGGCTCCTCTGAAAAGTGTTCTCCCATTTACTTCTCCTCCTCCTCCCTTTTTGCCACCTTCAACAACACATGAAGAAATCCACAGAGGATGTCTAGCGGCCCTGAGTCTCCTTGAGGACCACAGATAAAGGTGCCACACACCCCTTTTGGGGTCTTCTGTCTTCCTTGTGGAGACTCAAAAGTCGCGGGCAGTTTCCTCTCAGGCGTAAAGCTCTGCTGTCTTTTGCATTAAGTCCCCTGATCTATTGGGTCTGGGGGCACCAGGAGTAAACCCTGCACTGTGAGAGAGCGCACGACCTCCGGAGACTCGGAAGCCGGCAAGCACTGGCCAGGGCTGCAGTTTGGGAGGGCTGCCAGCGGCTGCAGTGAGGGTTATTGCTGTAGGGCTACGCATTTCTTTGAACATTTAGACAAGAAAAGCAGAGTTTGGACACTTGGAGGCACTGGAAAGATAAGACTCTCACAGGAGATAGGCTGATCACAGAATGAGACAACTGGGGCCAGGTCGCCCACCGACTGGGGAGAAGGTCCTTGCAGTACAGTGCGCGGGGGAAGTGTTGCTCGGCCTGGCCCCAGCGTTTCCCTCGTGGGCTTTGCCGCAGCTCTGAGGGGCCAGGGCTCACTGTACAACCGGGGTACTTGATTCCTGGGGCTCTAGGTGCTCTGCCTCTGGCTGCGCTGGCTTTGCACATGTGAGTCTCAGGCCCTAGAGCTGCGCATGCTCTGTGGGCCCTGTTCCTGGACAGGCTTCCCCGAGCTCGGTAGTCCAGTTGGAAAACAGAGACTAAGCTAGAAATTGCCCATCTAACTTAAAATTGGTCTCCTCATAAAATCCCATGGTGAATTCCTATGATTTTGCATTACCTTGGCATCCATTTTTAATCTCCCTCTAGTTTACACACCCAAACTCCTTCTTTAAAAAGCTAAAATTATCTCTCTGAGCTTGGAGATGTAAACTTGCTAACCTGTGTTTTCCAAAATTTGGTAAGGGCTTCAGCTATGTGCGACAGATAAACTTTAACTTGTTCCATTTACAGAGGCACAGTTTAATCCAACTGCCCCTCTAAACTATTCTAAATCAACTGCAAAAATATGGAATCAACCTAAGTGCTCATCCAAAGAGTGGATAAAGAAAATGTGGTGTGTACATATACACCTCATAGAATACTACTCAGCCATAAAAAAGAATGAAATAATGTCTTTTGCAGCAACTTGGATGGAACTGGAGGCCATTATCCTAAGTAAAGTAACAAAAGGAGTGGAAAAACAGACACTGCATGTTCTCATTTACAAGTGGCCTAAGTTACAGGTACACAGGGGCATGCAGGGTGGAACAACAGACACTGGAGACTCAGAGGTGAGACGGTGAGAGCAGGATCAGAGAAGAAAAACTACCTGTCGAGTGCAATGTACACTCTTCAGGTGACAGGTACACTAAAAACTCAGACATCACCACTATGCAATTCACCCATGTAACCAGAAACTACTTGTACCCCTAAATCTATGGAAGTAAAAATAAATACACTAGTAACTTTTGCCTGTCTCATGGCTAAAATTTTTAAATCGAAGCTATAAAATCCTTTTTATGTATACATATATATTGTGTTTGTATATTATCAACTTATAAATAAATGAGTACCTATAAATTAAGTAACTGGCCTGAATGCTTTTCAAGTTCATGTGACTTTAGTATTATTTGGTAAAGAAAAGTAGCTATTTTTTTGAGACAGTCTCACTCTGTTGCCCAGACTAGAGTGAGTGCCATGGCATCAGCCTAGCTCACAGCAACCTCAAACTCCTGGGCTCAAGTGATCCTTCTGCCTCAGCCTCTCAAGTAGCTGGGACTACAGGCATATGCCACCATGCCTGGCTAATTTTTTGTATATATTTTTAGTTGGCCAATTAATTTGTTTGTTTCTTTTTTTTTTTTTTTGAGACAGAATCCCACTCTGTTGCCCGGGCAAGAGTCCCATGGCGTCAGCCTAGCTCACAGCAACCTCAAACTCCTGGGCTCAAGAGTTGGGACTACAGGTATATACCACCATGCCCAGCTAATTTTTTCTATATATTTTTAGTTGTCCAGTTAATTTGTTTCCATTTTTAGTAGAGATGGTGTCTCGCTCATGCTCAGGCTGGTCTGGAACTCCTGACCTCGAGCCATCCGCCCTCCTCAGCCTCCCAGAGTGCTAGGATTACAGGCGTGAGCCCCTGCTCCCAGCCAAGAAAAGTAGCTTTAAAATTGTTGGTAGAATAAAATGTCTTCAGAATTTTAGACATTTTCCCTGCCTCCACTACTCAGAAAAATTTATGCTGTCACTGTTAGATGTTTTAAGGTCATAAAACAGTTACTTCTGTGATATTTTTGATATTTGCTTGATTTGTCCATAAGCTTTTGTGTTTGGTGTTCAGCCTTTAGATCATGGGGTCTAGTTGAGTGGCCACAGTAAAGCCTGGGACATGTGTGTGACAAAGCCTGGGCCACCAGGTGCAGGGCAGAGCCAAACCCAGGGTGGCCCCTTCCTGGGGTCAGATCCTCTAGGCACACTCTTCACAGAGCTGTTCTGTGACACTGTTTCAAGAAAAAAAAAATGAAGTCTTGATCAATTGTGTTTTTAACCTTGACCATTTTAAGTCCTATGCGTAGTTAATTGTTTTATTCCTCATGCTTTTTTTCCTGAAAACTCTTTGCAAGTCCTGAAGTGTTGTGTCTTCAAGGAAATTCATGCAAAGGATGGAACACTGACAAATACAGGTTTCTGACATGTGAATCTCAGGTTTTTGAGATTGTAAAAAATTTCCAGAACTCAAAAAAAAACCAAAAAACACCAAAAAATTCAACTCATAAAGTTGCTAACCGAACATCAAGCAGAACAAGCATTACATTGGACTGCAATTATTTGTTATGACTTTTTTGGTTTAAAACATTGCTGATTCTTTTTGTTTTGTTTCTTAGAGTCAAGAAAACTTTTTTTTTCCTTTAAGCTTTTTTTATCCAGATCACTTTCAAGTGCACATTTCATTTTATCTATGATTGTTTAGGCTAATTTTCGAAATGTATACTTGAACAACTTTTCTTTTCTTTTTGAGACAGAGTCTCAGTCTGTTGCCCAGGCTAGAGTGAGTGCCGTGGTGTCAGCCTCGCTCACAGCAACCTCAAACTCCTGGGCTCAAGCGATCCTCCTGCCTCAGCCTCCTGAGTAGCTGGGACTACAGGTATGTGTTACCATGCCCGGCTAATTTTTTTCTATATGTTTTTAGTTGGCCGATTAATTTCTATTTTTTTTTGTAGAGCCAGGGTCTCGCTCTCGCTCAGGCTGGTCTCAAACTCCTGACCTCAAGTGATCCTCCCACCTCTGCCTCCCAAAGTGCGAGGATTACAGGCGTGAGCCACCACGCCTGGCCACTTGATCGATTTTTCAAAGGCAGCTTAACGGTGCGTTTGCTTTTGAGGATGTCCCTACCTCCTGTGAGATCCCCAAACCAAAGCGCCTTCTGGAGGGAGATGTCTCGCCTCCAATCGCAGAGATAGGTGGTAGGGAAGTGAGCAGTGGTTTCTGGTGGTGGGTGCTCTCCTCCCGTTTCCTTCTTGCAGATCTTGAGAGAACAAAAGTCCTCTTTCCGAAATGCTGGAGCCTCGGGGTTATTTCCCAAACAAGAGCAACACACTCTCACATCTAACGCTAGTTTCTTTCATTAAAAAATAACACTGGCATTGGCCGACGACGCATGTTGGTGAAACCATGCACAACTCACAGGGTGAACAACTCTGACCTGCGGGGAAGGGGGATTTGTTCCAGGGTTAGCTGCCTCCCTGTTCTTATTCTCAAATGGAGGGACACTGGTGGGTCCCTGGAGCTGGGTCAGCACCAATCCAGGGAAGCTGAGTTCGAGGATGCTTCCAAAAGCCTCGGTAGGAAAAACGTCTGCAAAAGGCACAGAGACACTAACCAGCCTGAGCAAGAGCGTCTCTTCTATAAATAGAAAGAAGTTAATTGGCCAACTAATATATATAGAAAAAATTAGCCGGGCATGGTGGCGCATGCCTGTAGTCCCAGCTACTCGGGAGGCTGAGGCAGCAGGATTGCTTGAGCCCAGGAGTTTGAGGTTGCTGTGAGCTATGAGGCCGCCACTGCTCTCTAGCCTGGGTGACAGAGCGAGACAGTCTCAACCAAAAAAAAAGAAGAAAGAAAGAAAAGGAGGGGAGGGGAGGGGAGGATTTCCAGCCCTGGAAATGGGAAGACGAGTTGTGGTTAATCCGGATTTCAGCTTCTGCTTGGTGATTTGGAAGCAGACACTCGCCTCTAGGCCGCTCGCATCCCGCTGTGCCCAGCATAGGGTGGAGCGGGCTCAGCGCCACCCCCAGCCGCACCCTCCAGGGCGCCAGGGCCGCGCCCTTCTCCCCGCGACCTGTGCCAGTGTCCAGCTGCCTGCTCCAGCTGACGCGAGGCTTAGGCCTTAGGGGGACGGAGAAGCCTGGGAGAGGTACAACCTCTACCCCCCAAATTTCTTGGCCGGCACTTGTTGGGCACAGCGGGATGAGTCCACTGCCTGAAAGCGAACCCCAACGCCAGGCACCTAGAAACCAGCCTGTGTACACCCGCTGCTGCAGGCGCGGTGTCCCCGCGGGCTCCTCCAGGCGCGGAGGACCGGAGGCGGGAGGCCGGCGCACTGGCGGGTGGGGGCGGGAGGCCGAAGCCTGGGCCTGACTGGGGAGGGAAGGCGGGAGAGGCCGCGGGGCCTGGGCGTCAGAGTGCCCCAGGCTTAGGGAGGGCTGTGCATTCTAGAGCTCGGCTTGCAGTCCTGATAGGAAGAGATCCCAAACTGGGAGCCAGAATCAACTGTTGTAGCCCCAGAAAATCCTCCTCTTTACCCTTTCCCCGTCATGGTTTCAGCTTAATTAAACAGTGTGATACCGGATAATTTGAGGACTAAATCAGAGGCCTCGGAATATTAAGAATTTGGTGATAGGAGCAGCAAAATAATAAAAAAAATTTTTTTAACTTTTTAAAGAAATTATACCAAATAGTGAAAATGATGATGGTGAGACACACAGATTCTGGAAAGCAACACTAGGGATAAGGATACAAACAAATTCTAATCCTCCACACAAGACTAAATAATGTAAAGAAAGAAAATGGGAATGCAGGCCAGGCGCAGTGGTGCATGTCTGCAGTCCCCCCAACTCAGGAGGCTGAGGCAGGAGGATGGCTTGAGCCCTGGAGTTTGGGCTTTTGTGAGCTACAATGATGTCACGGCACTCTAGCCCAGACAACAGAGAGTCTGTGTCAAAAAGAAAGAAAGAGGCCAGGCGCGGTGGCTCACGCCTGTAATCCTAGCTCTCTGGGAGGCCGAGGTGGGCGGATCCTTTGAGCTCAGGAGTTCGAGACCAGCCTGAGCAAGAGCGAGACCCCATCTCTACTATAAATAGAAAGAAATTAATTGGCCAACTAATATATATAGAAAAAATTAGCCGGGCATGGTGGCGCATGCCTGTAGTCCCAGCTACTTGGGAGGCTGAGGCAGCAGGATTGCTTGAGCCCAGGAGTTTGAGGTTGCTGTGAGCTAGGCTGACGCCATGGCACTCACTCTAGCCTGGGCAATAAA
>VSMD01099759.1:0-99450 GCA_008750895.1 Mirza zaza | reverse complement strand
TTAGCAAGGCCTGGGAAATTTTCCTCTATTATATCTTCAAATAGCTTGTCCAACCCGTGAGTGTTGTCTTCTTCCCCTTCTGGTAACCCTATGGCCCTCACATTAGGTTTCTTCACATAATCCCACAGCTCTTGTAGGCTTTGCTCTTTTCTCTTGTTTCTCTGCTCTATTTCTGTCTGATTTATTTAATTGGAGGGTGTTATCTTCAATCTCTGAGATTCTTTCTTCTGTTTGATCTACCCTGTTCTTGAGACTTTCCACTGTATTTTGTAGTTCCCTGACCTGATTCTTCATTTCCAGGAGTTCGGTTAAACTTTTCTTCATTGTGTCTATTTCTTTAGTGAACTTTTTTTCTAGATCCTGGAGGCTTTTTGTGGTTTCTTTGTGTTGGTTATTGAGTTGTTCTTGCAGGTCAGTGAGTGTTCTTATGATCCACATACGAAATTCCTCTTCTGTCATTTTGGTTGCCTGATTTTGGTTGGTGTCTGTTTCTAGGGGGCTGGGGCTCCTCTTTGAGGGTGTGTTTTCCGATTGGTTCTTCATATTTCCTGAGTTCCTTCACTGATTTTTTCCCATGTCGATCAGTTGTTGTTTCTTTTCTGTAGGTTTTTGTTTGGGTATTCACACGCCTTGTTTAGTTTCTGAGCCGGTAGGTGGTGTCTGTGGGTGAGATTCGACCACTCCCTGTGTAATGAGTCAGTAGGTGTCATGAAAAGGGTGTGCAGGATGCTCTCCCTGTCAGTAGGTGGCGCTTGCTTGGAAGAACAGGCTATGCTGTTGTTTTTATGTCCTACATTGAGCTCTTGTTCCTGTAGAGAGAATTCTAGTGCCTCAGGTGGTGGGTGGGGCCCTGGGACTTCCAGGTGTGTCCTTTTCTCTCCCTCAGTGAGGTCTGGTCTAGGAGAGAGTCTGGGCAGAGCTGAATTGGGTAAGCCCACCCTCAGGCACCACCAATGTCGTCAACAGGGGTCAAAGTTCTGTTCTCTGCTTCCAGGCAAAGCTGACAGGGAGGGGCTGGAATGGCCCCACTCAGTCAGAGAGTCTGCGTGTGGGGGTGGGGCTGTCCGAGACCCGCAGTCTGGAGCAGGCCTGGCCTTTTTCCACCATCCCCAACTCCGCGGCTACTCCTGGGCTTCTGTCAGCAGGCCAGACCACACATCACCAGGCCTCCCCTGGCTGTGATGCCGTCGGGGAGGTTCCCTGCGCAGGAACGCCACCTGGGCTGGGTGCACGGCCTCCCTTTAGGGGGAGGGTTGCCCTCTAGGATGCTGATCTGCCCCTGAAGGCACACACATCTCAGCAGGCTGTTCACGTATATCCCTTCTGTGCCCCGGGCAATGCAAGGCCTCGGTGCACGGGATGTGTTCTGCAGGTCTGACCTCTGAGTCCCAGAGTTCAAACTTTGTCCCCACCAGGGAGCGGAGTGCCTGTCCCAATTCACCCACAGGGAGCCCAAGCTGGGTCTATGTCTCTCAACCTCAGGCTCTGCCTCGTTCTCCTGGGATCACCATGCCAGCAGCACCTGGGAGGGCTGGCGGGCAGAGAGCTCACAGTCTGAGTTCCCCTTAGTCAGCTGTAGGGTCCCAACAGGGAGGGTCCCCTTCCCTATAGGTGCCTCGGGCTGGTGGCTATATTGTCTGTCTGTCTCTCTGGGCATCCGTGGTTAGGGTCAGGGGAGGGGAGGAGGAGGCAATATGGCATCTGCCGCGTGGCTCGGGTCTGTGCACACGGAGGTGCCCCGAGGGAGTTGGGAGCCTGGTGCCGCATCCGCTACTGGCTTACTGCTCACTGGCGGTGGTCATTGCTGGGCTGGTGTCCGCAGATCTCTCCGCTTGCTGGGGAGCACACCAGCAGTCCGGGATGCAGGGGAGGGGAAACGGCAGATCCACCTACCCTTCCCGCTGGTCTCTGGGCTGCTCTGGAGGTCCCAGCTTCCAGTTCTCCTCCGCGACCTCCTCCCGTGGTCTCAGGTACTCCTCCTTTCGATCCTCATCCGATGTAGGCTCGTCTTCTTGCTTCTTTCTTCTAATTTCTGCTACAATCTGTCTTTTCTTCAGAGACACTCTGTCTGGTGGTTTTTCTCATCCGCCATCTTCCTGGATGGGTCTTTAAATTTATTTTTATGTTATTTTTTATTTTCCCCCCTTGAGAACGTGATTGTAGCATACATTGTGTTTGTTTAGTTGGCTTTGATTTGGGGTACTTTCAGGGGGCCAACCCTCTGTGCGAGTCCCTTGGTTATAGATATCTTTTTTGTGGTGGCTTTCTCAGATGCTAATTATAGTAGCAATGCATAGGCATATGAGTTCAACCTCCAGGCCAGTAGGTGGTACTACAGGTAAGAAACAGCCGTGGCAGAAACCTGTGGGTACGTGCTTAATCTTTGTTTACCGAGAGGGGCTGTCATTTGTCTGAGACGATGAACTGATCTGTGGAATTCCCAATCCCCTAGTTTGCTTCTCAGCCCTGGTCGGGCGGGGGAACAAAGCTGGGCTGAGCTGGACCATCAAGCTCACCCTGGGACACCCCAATGACAAGTGGAAGCACCAGCACCAGCCCTGATGGGGGTGGCAGAGGGAGATCATGCTGAAATGCACACGGCTTCCACTGGAACCAGGGGGCTACACCAACTCCATGTTCTGAGTAGGCAGGGATGCAGTCCACCTCCCTATCACACCTTGACTTTCAGTTCAGATAGACCCTGTTGTTTACCTCCAGGTCACAACGTACTGAGGGCCACGGAAAACTCCTGTCCTGTGGCTCTCTACCAAAATGGCCTCGGGGCAGAACCTCTTCCCTTAGGCCAAAACAGACAGCTTTGTAGCTCTGTGTAGGGAGGGGGATGGGCCCTGCCCTCCATGTGAGCCCAGGCACGGTGGGCACACCATCAGTGGGGGTGCAGCTGCCCCTAAAAGCCCTGGAATGGCCATACCGTGGTGCACCCATGCCAACAGCCCCTCTCTCCCCACTCCGTAAGAACAGCAGCTACTGCATCCCCAGCAGTGGAGGGTGAAGGAGGAAAAGTCCTCATCTACCTGTCTGTCTGCCCCCCCCTCGCGTGATGGTGCTGCCTGGCCACTGAGGCAGAACCACGTTCCTCCCGTATGGAGCCCAGTGCCTACCCACATTTTCAGTGGCAGGGGTGCACTCCCCTTCTGTTCACAAGCATTGAGCTCTCAGGTGGATGTGTCTTAATTTTTCACACACACGAAAAAAGTTTAAAAAGTAAAAAATAAAAAAAATTTTTAAAGACAGAAAAAAAGCTTATAGAATAAGGATGTAAAGGGAGAAAATATTTTTGTACAGCTGTACAATGTTTGTGTTTTAAGTGTTATTAGAAAAGAGTCCAAAAATTTTTGAAGTTTATAAAGTACACAAAATGTGGAGAGATAGGCATTCTTTTGCTCTGCTATAAGAATATAAACTGGACCAGCCATACTGGAAAGCAATCTGGTAGAACTTAGTCAACTTAGGAATGTACATATCTTTGACCCAGCAATCCCCATTTGGGTAACATATCTCAACAAAACATCCCACCCAGGTATATACATAGAAGCATATACATAGATGATGGTCATAGCAATTTTTGTGGTGGTGGGTAATTGGAGGCAAACTAGGTTTTTGTCATAGGAAAACAGATAAGTAAAGTGTGGTAGTGCATACTATGATATACTACACAGAGTCATAAAGTCAGTAAATAAAGGACCATAAAGCATTTATTAGTTAGAACCATAGTTTAAAGCAGATCTTTGAATTAGACTGTACATTGGAGAAAGAAAAAAAAATACAAGGTTTATAGCATAATACCATTTTAAAACTTAAAAATCTACATACACACATATTTTATGGAAATATATGCACACATTGGAGCCAGGGCTTATGGGGGTGCAGGAACCGAAATATGGAAGAGGATCAAGAGTGAAGGGGAAAAAATCAAGACAGCATTTTGTCCATAGCAATGATTGTGCACTCTGAACTGAGCAGTACAGTTAACTCATATCTCCACTCCTGGGATTAAAAGAAAAAGGAAAATTAATACATGAACATTACCCCTAGAAAATAGAAAACCCTGAAAAGTAAGAAAATAAAATAAAAATTAACCCATAATCTCACCACTTTGTGATAATCACCAAAATCATTTACCATATATATATATATACACTCTCACATATATTTCTCCTCTGCTTACAAAATCATACATATATATACATACATACATATATATATATATATATATATATATATCCTTGCAAAAATGTGGTCATGTCGTCATACTATTTTGTAACCTAATATCTGATAATTTGGGTCAACATTATGTATATGGCACTTCTTATGTTCTAGGCTTTTTCCTAAGCACTTTTCAATGCTTACAAGCACCATGTGAAGCAGTTAATCTTACCATCCCTATTTTACAGAGAAGGATACTAAGCATACAGAAGTCAAATAATCTGCTCATGTTCAAAATCATACTAGATGACGGAGCTAGAAATATGATGCTCGGCAGTCTGGCTCTGCTGGCTTCACTCAACAATCTTTTTTTGATGTTAAGGGGATTCTAATAGCTTGAGAACACAGGTACAAGCAGTAGGTCTGTTGCACTACTAGGTCTCAGCCATGCTGACTATTGACAATTCCTATAAGAGACAGTCATTTCTATTCAGTGACAACAATTCAAGTGAAGCCAGAAATCATGAGGGCCACCAAGTCTAAATTGATCACATGACTGCCATGGCCTTCTGTGACACTGGCTACATGTTAGCACAGATTCCTTTCCCTTTACCTCCTCCCTTGCCTCCACACAACTCTCAACCCTTCAAGGCTCAGTTTAATAGAAGTCAATTGCCTATTTTATAAAGCCTACTCTAAGCCTCTTGAGAGATGGAATGAGTCATGACCTCTTTTTAGCTCTGTAGCATCCCAGGACGTTCACTCATCTAGCACTGACTACCTGTATTTTACATGATATGTGTGCTTACTCTGTGGAGACAGGGATAGTGTTTTATATACCTCGTTATCCCTAGAACTTGGCACACTAATTATGTGTTTTTAAAATGGTAGGATACATAATAAATGTTGTAGAATCATAAAATCTAGTCCAATCTTATTCTGGCTGTATTCCTTCTACAAATCCAATGTATCTATTCTTCCAGTGTACCTATTGTGAGTGTAGCCATGGAGTTTGAAGGTTATGTGAGTATTTCTCTCTGTGTATGGGAAAACTCAAGAATTGAGAAGAAACTATTAATACATAAACTTTAGTTGTAAGACATTTTTACACATTTTTATGTAAAAAGTAACTCATACTAGTTATAGAAAAAATCTAAAATCATAAAACACAACTCTAATCACATATCTTCACTTTAGCACTGATATATTCCTTCTAGTCATTTTAACAGACATTGTTAAACCATTAAAAAATAGTAAAAGGGATTAAAAATAGTAAAAGGGAGTATTAGGTTCTTTAAAAAGCAAATATTTTAGATAATGTGATATGTTAAAAAGAAAACAAGAAAAATGTAATTGTGAAAGATACAGCACCCAAAACAGGGATATGGATGGTTCAATTTAAGTCAGCAAAAAAAGTGTTGAGTAATTCTAAAAACAAGACAAAGGTGGTGATAGTAATACCATGTTTCCCCAAAAATAAGACAGGGTCTTATATTTACTTTTTCTCAAGAAGACACCCTAGGGTTTATTTTCAGGGGATATGTTATTTTTTTTAAGTACAGTACAATAATCTACATTTATTCAAATATAGTTAAGTCGTAGTCTTCTGGAACATCATCATAACTCTCCAAACCCCGAAATTCCATCCTGAATTTCTTGCACCTCTATTTCCTTTAGAACCATTGGCCCCAATCTCTCATGTCGAGCAATAGAGCTCTCATGGGTCAGATGAGAAAGGCTGCTCATCTTTACTACTCCATGACAAAATGCATGGGTTGTGCAGATACGCTCCATAGCCATGCCCATCACAAGGTCTTATTTTGGGGGTAGGGTTTATATTGCTTAAATGCTTAGAAATTCTGCTAGGGCTTATTTTATGGGTAGGTCTTAATTTTGGGGAAACACAGTAGGACTACCTTTGTAACTTCAGAATCCTCAGCTCTCAAATGATGACCAATAGCTAATTCCATTCATTCATTCATTCATTCATCCACCTACCAAAGGACTTGGTACAGTATCATATTAGGGTCAACCTTTAATAGAGTAAAAAGAACTTCAGAATACATTTTCTCCTTTATCCAACAGGTTCACTAAACAAAAAATTTCCAATTGCCTACTGAGCAGACAAATTAAGCATAATTTCCACTGTAGGTGAATTTATATAGTAATCTATTTTCAGCCTCTGAGATCTATATTCCTAAAATGTCTTACTTTTGTCAAACTCTAGATTGGCACAAATCAAAGTCTTATATAGAATAGGTTGTTAAAATTATTTAAATGGCATTAGATATATTTTTAAAAGAAGAAATAAATATTCCAAAACGATATGCTTCCAAAACAAATCAGAATCATGGCATTAAAACCAACTAGTGTTAGATAATCCTCATTAATTGCCTTCTATTTTTCAGGATATACTTCTGTGGTATCATTTTGCTAAGGCAAAGGTGATTTCCTCGCATTTTTAATATCTTGCAGGTCTTTTAGGTCTTTATATTTTTGAACTAGCTTTTGCTGGCTTGAAATACAATGTTGTTGACACTTGCATTCTTCCTTGTTTTGTTTCAACATGCTCCTGTAACACCTGCTTTGTCATAAATGATCACAGTGCTTGAGGGCACAGTTTTTCTGATCTTGTATCTGTAGATTGAGAGGGTAGAGTACACACACATGCACACACACACATACATTCCCTCTCTGTACTATCTTCATAAACATACACCTATAATCTCCAAGAGTGGGGAGCTAAATTTGAGTTCATTAACAAGACTGAATTGAACCACCTATTTGTTTTGATCAGGGTTGTTTATGGATGTAAGACCATATTATCTTTGTAAAGAAAAATTGTCCAAAATCTTGTAACAGAATTTTGAAACAGAATTCTATTTTGTAATGTATTTAAGACCTCCCTCTAGGAAGAAATTAGACTGCTTGATAAAGTGCATAAGCAATATCTGATGAGATTTAATAGATTTAAGGCTTGTTCTAAAAGATCAGTAATCCACTCTCCCAGGTGACACTCAGTGACTGTTAAGAAACATTTTCTATTCCAACAAAGATGAACTAACCGTTCTTTTTTCTATAAAATGTTTTTGCCAAGGTAAGCACTTATTTGGAGTCTATGTTTGGGACTATCTTTGGATGTTCCATATCATCATTAAAAGTTTACAGTGAGAGAGGAATCGATCAGTTGTATGCTGTGAAAGTCAGAACCCCATCTGAAAAACAATGCTCTGTTTAGAACAAAAGGGAACAATTTCATATGTTGGAAATACATGTTTGGACCTGCAAGTCTTCAGTGAAATAATTCTCTACAAAATAAATGTTTAACAGAGTATTTATTATAGAAAGTGTTTAATAGAGAATTTCATATTTACCACTTTTTTTGAATCCTAAAAGGTGGCATTGTTACTATAAATGGAAGTGCTTATGCAAAACAACGTCTAATATTTATTATCCCGTCTCAAGAGTGCTCTTCTCATCATCTCAGGTCACTTCTGCCTGACAGTCTAATGACTGAATCAGTTATCTGTGATATTAGCTGATAACTTATTCTTGTCTGCATCATATCTTGGTTTAAAAAAAAATTCACTGAATCACATAAAGATATCTTCTTAAAGTAAAATGGAATGATAATCACCTAATTAAATCAATGAGTAAACTGCAATTTTTTGCAAAATCTAATCTCAACCTAGCAGCAAAGATTTTTTTCCATCAGGAAAAAGGACTTTCATTCTACCCTGAATTTACGACAAACCCTAAAAAACTGGAGCTCCATGAACTACTAATTTAACAGATAAGAACCAACTCCCAGATGTTTCATGCTATTTAAAGTGAAAGATTCATTTGCCTCTAAGCTATACTCAGAAAACCTCACATGGTAAAAGTCTCCTTGGCATAAATGAACTAAGAAAATTACATGAAAGTCAATTTGCTTTCCTACTTGGAAACTTTTGACTTCTGGGATGAAAAAATTACTATAATTTCCTATAAATTTATAGATTCAACTACATAAATGCAAACACCAATAATATATCTTAATGGAAATTTGGGAAGTTATTGCTAGCACCTCTACCTCCACGTTAGAAAACCAAAAGACTCTTTATGCTATCCTATATTTCATGAAACATACTGCTTGGTTGCTATGGCCTGTATTTGGAACAAGCCAACAGAGTAATAAATGCAATCTGGGATGAGTTGTAAAACCACACTAGATGTGCTGGAATTGCACCATTTAAAGATGTTGGCTTTTTGATCCCATCTTTGGGCTTCAGACAAAGAGTTGTTTTATTCCCAAAACATCCTACTGGTATTAGGAAAGACCTGCAGGCTGCAGCAGAAACCACTAGCAAAACCAAATTTCCAAAAGTGAGGTATTAGCTGACACTTGAGCCCATGGGTTGTGGAGTTAGACAGAACTGACTTCGAAGATTGAGTCTGCCACTTACTAGCAAATACTTAAACCCCTTAAGTCTCAGTTTCCCCATTTGCGAAATGGGATTTTTTAAAAGTACCTATATAAGAACAAATAATATATCATATGTAGAGATAATATTTCTTCCTTAAAATGAAACAGTGCCCATGTCTACTTTCACTTGCTATCTGTCAAAGTGTCTTTATTTATTTATTTATTTTTTTGAGACAGAGTCTCACTTCATTGCCCAGGCTAGAGTGAGTGCCGTGGCATCAGCCTAGCTCACAGCAACCTCAAACTCCTGGGCTCAAGCAATCCTGCTGCCTCAGCCTCCCAAGTAGCTGGGACTACAGGCATGTGCCACCATGCCCGGCTAATTTTTTTCTATATATATTAGTTGGCCAATTAATTTCTTTCTATTTATAGTAGAGATGGGGTCTCGCTCTTGCTCAGGCTGGTCTCGAACTCCTGAGCTCAAATGATCCGCCCACCTCGGCCTCCCAGAGAGCTAGGATTACAGGCTTGAGCCACCGTGCCCGGCCTATCAAAGTGTCTTTAATATAGCAAGTGCTCAATCAATAGAAGTGATTATCAAAATCATTGTTATTATTATTATTAGCAAGAATTACCAACTTTAGCCCACTGGTCAAAAGTTCAGTCTATGAAGCTGGAGTTCCAGGGTTTAAATGCAAGCTCCATTGCTTCCTAGTGATCTTGAATAGGTTACAAAGCCTCTCTGCTGTCAATTTCATTGTCTATAAAATGGGAATAATTATGATACTTACCTCATAAGGTTTTCATAATGATTAAATAAATTAGCATGTAAAAGTGCTTAGAACAGTGCCTGGCATGTAGAAAAAACTATATAAATGTCAACTTCTATTATTAGTAATAGTAGTAAGTTAGAAAAATTCAAGATGAGATGCAAATTAATCCACATGCCTCCAAAAAAGCAAGAAAAGCCATCAACATTCCATCATCTGGGAAAGTCACAGCTTGAAAATGATTCTTGGAGACTATTAATTCTGGCCACATACAGTGATCCACGAGGACAGTAACAAATGTGATGGTGTGAGAAAGGGAGACTTCCACCACCTACCTCAACTTTTTAATCACTGTTTCCTCCAATTAATCTAGTTTCAACAAATCTTCCTTCTTCACTGTCCTGATTTTATCTAGGAATTGAACTATTAGCATCTTTCTTTTCTGTTGCAAGGTAAGACATTATCATCCTATCTACTGTCATGCACTCCATAAGAGCATGAGTCTGTCAAAAGATGTCCTCTTTCCCACCCTCTCCCAGGACTGTGAAAGCCCTGTTGTTGGGTAAATAGGAACGCATCAAGGAATCTCCCTTTCCTCTCCCCCAAAAAATTGAAGTTAAGTTTACTGTCTTAGAATGATATTAAGGGAGAGTAAATTATATTTGATATAATTGATATAATTATATTTGATATAATATAAATGATATTAAGAGAGATTGAATTATAATTGACCAGATCAGCCAGGTCAGGTGGAACAACCCTTTATACTTTTCTGGGAATATGGAATAAAAACTTGGAGAATAACCCCAAATCCATCAAAATGTCCTGGTACAATTTTTTCAATGCTTACCCACTTCAATCAAATCAGTTAATTCTTTTCCTTTTTTTTATCCAAATTATCTCCTCCCTAGTACCAGACTCATTACTTGAAGACTACTAGACTATTGCAACAGTATTTCTCCCAACTGCAAACAAAATAATTTATAAATACTCTAATATGATCCCATCAGCAACCTGCTGAAATTCCTTCAATGATTCCTCATTGCCTTTAAGATAAAGTGCAGAATTCTTGGCATGACTTACAAGATCCTCCACATTTGAGTAATGGAGAGAGAAGTCAAATGAGTTCTGGTTGCACGGATTCCACCATATGCAAACGTTCGAAGTTATCCAAATACATTAACATACACTACTCAAACTTATAGGAAGTGAATTTAGAAATCAGATACCCAAGATATACTGGACGTTTAATAAAATACAACTACCAATGTTGTTTTCATCATTATGATGATCATTATTATTGTTTTCATAATAAAAAGAATATTTAAAGTTTTCCTAATTTCTGCACACCAAATGGCTTCAGATCCCATTACATGTTGCTATGTAACAAACCACCCTAAAATACAATTGTATTTTAAAAAGTCAGTCTGGCATGCTCACACACTTCTTTGTATGAAATTTTGATTGGGAAAAAGTGGGGATGGCTCATATCTGCTCCCCAATGTCTGGCACCTTGTCTGGAGGTGGCATAAATGACTAAAGATGGATAAAGTGACTAAATTGGGACCATGTGTCAGTGGTCTTGATTCTTCCCCATACGGCATCTGCTGGAATTGGAATGTCCAAGATGACTTCTTCACTCACATCCCTGGGTCTTTAACTGGAATGGCTGGAATAGCCAGGGACTGGCCTGTAACATTCTCTCTCCATGTGATCATACTACATAGCTAGGTTGGGCTTCCTTACATAGTGATGACGTTATAATAGTTAAACTTTTTAGACAATGGCTGGTTTTCCTCAGAGAGTTCCAAGAGGCCCCAAAAGCTGCTGAAAAATTTATCATGATCTTCCTTGAAAATCTCAGAACATTACTTCCACTTCACTCATCACCAGCCCAGATTCAGGGAAGGGGAGAATTAGACTCTGCTTCTCAATGGCAGAATGGCATATGTATTGGGGAGGAAGGAGGAATTAATGGTAGCCATTTTTTCAGACAAATTACTCCAGATCCTCACTGCTTATCTGGCCCTGACAGTCCCTTTCCTTCTGACTTCTGGAAAGCATATATTTATACATCCCAATTTCCAAGTGCTACATTTTTCAATCAAGTTACAGAACCACATTAATAGCAATAGCTAATATTAATAGAGCAACAACTCTGTATCAGACAGATACAGAAGTTTCCATGAATAAAATTGTTTAATTTTTTCAACAATCATATGGTGTTTTTATTATATCCCTTTTTAGAAAAGAGAAAAATGAAATACACAAAAGTTAATTAAACTTCCACACACCTAGAGGCAGTGTTACAGTCAGGATTCAAACCTAAGCAGCATTGCTCCAAAGTCAACTCTCATAACCACTACACAGTATTATAAAGATAGTGTCTTTTCATCCATTCATGCTATATTTATTGAGTGCCTGCAACTGTGAAGGCCTTACGGATACAGCAGTGAACATAAAATAGAGACCCACAAAGAAGGGGTCCTGGGGATCCATGCCTCACCAATGGCTCCAATCTAAAAATCCCCACAGGAACTCTGGGTACAATTTATAGTGGGAACTCGATTACTGCCAAGCTGCATGGGCAGAACCAGTCCCAGCACCAGCAGTACATGATGCTCCACAAGCCAGATTGGGGATGGGGGCCAAGTGGCAGCAAGGCAGCCATACTTGTTGTCATGGTCCTAGAATGTGGACCCAAGGGAGCTACTGGTGGAGTTAGCACTGCTTTCTCTGCCACCTCCACTACCACCTCCTCTGACTCTGGTGACCCTGTTGTTCTCGGTGGCCACACTGGACCTGGAGGAGTAGCAGGAGCACTGAGAGCTGTTCCAGAAGCAGCAGAAGCTCACCTCTGAGTGTGCCACCAAGCTCCTGCTGGATGAATACCAAGGCCTGGTGGGGCACACATGAGACTGCCACTGACAGGCAGTTTGATTTGGAGTTTAGGGCCTCAGAAGACTTGCACATAATTGCAACATTTGCAAGAAGAAAGTTACCAAAAAGTGAATAAGGTCGTATAGACTGATAGAAGCCTGGGATGTGCAGAAAGAATTTAATCCCCCCATACCAATGACTATAGATTCATGGAGGATCTAAGTGCTATTAATGACATTGTAAGAGTGACTATGAATGGTACTCAGTTGCATTTGAATGGCAGGATCCTGGACTAGGGTGGCTTCACAGTGCTGCTGGACTGTGTTGCCTCAGGGGGTTACAAAGGCTCTCCTACCCTGTTTGGTGAGGGCTTAGTCCATGATTTTCAGAATTTGCAATGGGAGAGATTTGCAAATAGCAGATCACTAATCTAGGATTCCAAATTAGCAGGGGAACCCATGACAACTGAGTGGGTTCCTAGGAATGGCAGGGTTCTGTCACACCTGGATCCCAAACTTTGGACTAATAGCAAAGCTCTTGTATGAGGCCCTTAAAGGAACCAATGTGGAGCCACTGATCTGGACCACAGACTGTCAAAATGCCTTTAAGAAAACTAAAGCAGAGCCTTATGACTGGCCCTGCTTTGGAGTTGCCCAATCGCAGAAAGAATTTAAATTATATGTTCATGAAAAACAAGGAATGGGCCTTGGAGTCTTAGTACAGATGCTGGGAGACATCCCACAGCCAGCGGCATACTTTTGAAAGTCACCAGACAATACTGTGGGAGGATGGCCTCCTTGTTTCCAGGCAGTAGCAGCTACCTGTGGGTTGTTTAATTAAAGACTGCATCTATTCTCAATCCTGCCACCCTGTTACCATCCAAAGGGAATACGCCTTTGCAACATGATTGTTTAGAGGTTCTGGAGGCTATCTATTCTAGCAGGATGAATATGTCAGATCAGCCAATGCTAGAGCAGATTGGGATCTTTTCACTGACAGGAGTCAGTCCCGGAATGACAGGTACTGGAAACAATGGCACTGCCACCTGGGACTTCAGCCCAGAAAGCTGAGCTGATTGCTTTAACCAAAGCCCTTCAGTTACCTGGGGGGGGGGGGGAAGGTTAACATTTATATGGACTCTAAAATATGCTTCACTTTTAAGGTTGGGCGTGCTATAGTGCCACTTGGAAGGAAATGGGGCTCCTGACCCAAAGCCTTGGTTCAGCCCCTTGTGAGGCACCTACATGAATGCACACATTATAGACATGATGCCTTAATGGATTTAGTGGGACCTCATTTGAAACAAACTATCAGAGCTGCCCTTTATGTGCTCGAAACCATCCAAAGACAGAAAAGTGACTTGCTGCACAGGGAACCCACATGTGGGGAGCCACCCTTAGGATGATTAGCAAGTTGATTTCACTCAGATGCCTAAAATGATTAGAAACTTCAAATACTTGCTTGTGTTAGTAGATACATTTTAAAGTTGGGTAGAGGCTTATACTACCTGAATGGAAAGAGCATCTGAAGTTACCAGAATCCTTCTGAAGGAATTCATTCTGAGGTATAGACTCCCTTCCTTCACACAGAGTGATAATGAACGTTCCTTTATTTTGGAGGTAACTCAGGAACTTAAGTGAAATTGATGCAGGAAACCCATCTAAAGTGGCATAAGGTGATGCTGCTTGCCATCCTCTAGCTAAGGGTAGCTCTAGAAGAAGGCTTAAGTTAAGCCCCTAAGGAATAATTTATGGGAGACCCTTCCTAGCACCCCAAGGTAAGTATGTAATATAACCATGAGTTAGGAGAGCAGAGCAAAGCAATACATTAAATGGGTGGATCAGATACTAACCACTATGCATGAGTTTGCCTCTTTCAGGTCCCCACCCCAGTTGGAAGAAAAGAAGTGGAAGGGACACCATGAAGTGCCTCTAACAACTCACACTTCATTGAAATTGTCAGGACTAAAAACCTTGGGCCCATTATACCAGAGTAAAGAGGTATCCTATGGAAGAAAAGGACCCAAGCCCCCAATGGGTAGGCCAGCCTTTAGGTGATCTAAAGCATATGTTTAAGAAGAAACAAAAATGAAAATGTTGATATTTTCGATAATGTTTCTTTGGTTATTCATTTTGTGTATAGGATGGAGAGACAACTCCTTAGTAATAATTTCTCAGGCTACTGTTTGCTATCCAGGTTTGCTATCCTAAACCTTGCATGGTATCCCTGTATATGATTTGTGATTTTGCAGAAGCCAGTCCCTCGGATCACCTACAGGGCATGGCTGATAACCCCATACTCAGAGGTCCTCTGTTTATTACCCAGACCTGCATTAGACAATTATGTACAAGGTGACAGTAAGGACCCACAGTCTTACTGCTGTTTTAGATACCAAGTGGAGTAAATCTGTCTTATCAGGCATCCTTCATTTTGCCTTGCTAATCCTCACCATTGTGGTTGTTGCTTATGCCTTTTTTCACCTGGTAATCTGTTACATTCTTTATTTTTTGTATCTACTGCCAAAGCTTTGCAATGGTATAAATACAAGCATTCTACCTAAATCATTGCCCCAGTTTAGCAGGAAGTAGATCAAGGACTGTGTCGCCCTTTTTCCCATAGATATGGAAGAGCAAAATTGACAGTGGAGAATATGTAACAGAGCCAGAAGCCTAAAAAAAGGCAAAATGTTTTATGAGCTATCTCTTTTAGACCCCTTCTTTGGGGTAATTAAAACTTGCATCCTTGCCTGAGGCCAGTAATCAGAGGGGTAGAGTAATGTCCTTTTTTCTTTGTACATTAGGAGATGGCTCAACAGAATCTGGGCAGAGGTCATGAGATTGTCTTCACCAGAGACGCTATAAACAGCAATAGCCTGAAGCTTTAAACTCCCTTTAAAAGCTCGCATTTCTGTTTATAGATAGGATAGTGGTACTTTACAATGAGAGTCTACCATCCTCCTCATTTGTCAGCAAATTAATAAACTTCTCTTTCCTTCTCCTCAAGACACTTGTCCCCATTCTTTGTTCAGCCTTGGGGACAAGTACTAAATTTTCAGTGACATTTCCATGTTTAATTATTTCTTGTGTATTTGTGGAGTTTACTTTTGAAAGTGAAAACATTTTTTGGAGAAAAAAGCCATCTCAGAAAAACATATAGGGGGAAATTCTCTGTTTTATTTATATAACACTATATAGACAAGCCAAAGACAGGCTCTTCCTTGGAAAAACCAAATCTGACAACAAGAGATTCCTCAGCATAGAAAGGAAATGAAACTGGAGAGAGTGGGTGATGAACGGGGCCAGCATGATCTTTTTAAGAAATATTTGAAAATTAGTAAAATAAATTTATCAAAAACTGTGTGGGTTAATTATATTGCATGTTTTATCACACTGTGTTTCTTCTATTTATTTAAAGGTTATTCCATAAGCTTTTAGGAATTGTTTTCAAGAAGGACAGAAGGAATGAACACCCCCCCTCCCAAAGTTGTAAGTTAGATAATGAGAAATTGTCTAAAAGTTATTGAAAAAAACGGGAGAGTCTCTCTTTGCAATCAAATTCAACCTTAAATTGCCCACTGATCAAATGGAAACCAGACCCTAACAACAAATAGAATGTCCCTGTAAAATTGCAGTTTCATATTATTTAACATAGTAGTTTATAGGCTTGGGGGAGAGAATAAAATCTTTACTATCATCAATAGAAATTATATTTTAAAAGGATTTTATATTAGAGAATTATAACACAAAACATCATTACATAAAATGTTATCCTAAGTATATTATATCAAATAGTAAGTATAAATAAATAGGATAACTCCCAGAATGTATCAAAAAGATTAAAGGCAGAAAAATTGGTATGAGTGCACAGGCAGGCATTGGAGAATGACTCTCCTCTGTGCAGAGTCAAGCATGTATAAGGTAGAGAAGGAAATTCTGGAAAGAAGTCTCATATTTGGATCCATAGGATTTGCTAAAGGGCCCAGACTATACATTTTTTGACTAATCATTAAATTCTACAGCCTGATACATTGCTACACAAATGATGGTTCAACTAATATTTGTTAAACAGTTTGATACTAAAGATGTCTGCTGAATGCAGATGTACATTGCAATTCCTTTCTTCTTTCTTGTCTAAATGGTTAAATTTTGCCTACAACAACAGGCACAATGTTGTTCCAATCTTGAAGCAACAAGCCAATATCCTAAGAATGATAAAGCAGAAAGATGCAAAAGATATGGGTCCTTGAAGTTACTGAGAAACTGCTTCCTTCAGATGTTTTGTTATATGACATCATTAAGTGTTTTTATTCTTTATTTCTGAAGCAACTGTTATTTAGATCATTTATTACTTGCAGCAAAAAGCATTCCTAATTAATACACTTCTAAAAGGAAGAATTTATATTTTTTCAAGATCCTCAAAGAAATTGTGGTACATATACACAATGGAATATTAATAGTCATAAAAAGAATGAAATGCTACCATTTGTAACAACATGGATGGAACTGGAGAACATTATATTAAGTGAAATAAGCCAAACACAGAATGACAAATCTTGCATGTTCACGTTCATATGTGGAAGCTAAATATGAAAGCAATTGATTTCATGGAGACAGAGAATAGAATTATGGTTACTAGAAGCTTGGAGGGGGTAGGGTGGATAAAATGGGTATGGTTAATGGGTGCTAAAATATAGTTAGATATTTTAGAATGAGAAATATTTGATAGCACAACAAAGTGACTATGATCAACAATAAGTTAGGTTATACTGTAAAATAACTAAAAGATTGGAATTGGAATGTTCCTAACACAAAGAAACGACTAATGCTTGAGGTAATGGATACCTCAATTACTCTTATTTAATTAATACACATTGTATGTCTGTATCAAAACATTGCATGTACCCTATAAAGATATACAACTATTATGTATTCATAATAATTACAAATTATATTAAAAAAAACAATGTCCAGTCTCACTTAAAGGATCCTTCACCACAGCAGCCCCAGACAAAACAAACAAGCAAGCAAAATAATTTGCTTGGTGTTATCTGCAATTCTTCATTTAATAGAACACTTTATCTAGAACACGTAGTATTGACACATACTTGATCATATAGCATTTACTTTTGACATTGTCTTTGGGTATACTCCAAGAGAGAGTTTCCTGCTTTGAAAAATTTTTGTCTCATAGATTCAGATAATTCTCAATATATCTATTTTTTTATTATTATAGGTTTCCTGGTTCAGTCTTTACTAGGCTTTCATGCTCAAAGTAATCAGACAGTTACCCTATATTTCATAAATAACCACTCTGACATTTTTCCTCATAAACCATCTTTTTTCTGGATTCTGTTTTCAAATAGTCACAAATCACCCTCTGTACCAGTTATCAATTGATTCCTTCTCAGTTCCAAATCCACCTTTGTCTTGCTTTGCAATACAGGAGCTGCACTATGGAAACTTTTTCCCTTTGTCAGTGGTACAGTGTTGGGCTTTGTCAGCAAGGCATGTGGGAGACATGCAAGAAGCCTCTGGTTTTGCCATTTCTGGTTTTGCTCCTGTAGCTCTTGATGGCAAGCAGTTATGGGAGACACCCAGTGCCATTCATGTGCCAGCAAGTTTTGCCACCACCACTATAAAGTCTCTCTAGCACCTTACAGGATGGCTTCCTAATAAGTTTTGCAGTATTCCACAGGACTGATTCCCAGCTAGTTTATATATCATCACATGTAATGAACATTACAGCACTGAAGGGGTAGATATAATTAGCCTGATTTTGCAGATGAGAAAATTTAGCTTAATAGAGGTTGAGTAGCTTGCTAAATGGAAGTTTCTAAATAAAAGAGCCATGATGCAAACCCAGGTCTACCTGATTCCAAAAAATCTTCAATATAGTCCACCCACCAACAGCCTTGGAATTACCTGAAGCTGTTACAAAAGCAGACTCTCCGGCCCCACTGCATATTGCTGAATTCGAACATGATTTAAACAAGGTCCTGAGGTAAGTAGTAAGCCCATTAAAATTGGAGAAGTATCACTGCCACCCTGCCATGAATATCTCAGACCCCACTAATAATGAAACCCCAACACTAGTCTTAGGAACTAAAGTACAATATGAGTTTCTATAATAATGCAAATTCCTCATATATGACTAGCAAATAGGAAAACGATTTCCAAATAACACGGAAGTTGCAGTGACACAGATATGGTTTCTCTTCTCAGCATGTTAATTTTTTGACCTCATCAAGTTAAGGCAAAGCCCATGTACTGAGCTCAGCTAGCCACACAGAACAGAGTACTTATTGTACATGATGTCCATTCACTTCAAGTCAGCTCATGGCTCAGTTTAGCTCCATGCTGATGTGCTTACAGTAAGCACTTAATCTCTGCATGTTGCTCTTTTCTTATAACTCCACAGCTTTTATCTGTGTTTACACCCCTTCCATCAAGCATCTTCACTTTCTTTGTAGTAAAAGCACTATATTTGCTATATTACTTCCTTGATTGGTGGTAATTTAAAATGTCTTTTTAAGTTTGCAATGATTTTTATCAGGATTGTTAACATTTTTGTTAGTTGCATTGGTTTTAAGAGATCTACCTCAACGCAATTGCCCCCAGTTTGTGCAATAATTTTTCTAAGCAATTTTCACATAATGAAAGGAGCAATGTGTATTGTATTAAAACAACAACAAAAAATGCCTGCATTCTGGAATGGTTACAGGGTTTCAGAGGAAACACTATCTGCTTTTAGTGAGCACCCATTATTTTTCTTCTTTCTTTTTTCCTTCTTTTTTAGACAATGGTGGGGATGGCGTATCTTACTACGTTGTCCATGCTGGGCTTGAACTCCTGGGCTCACGCGATCCTTCTGCCTCAGCCTCCTGAATAGCTGGGACTACAGGCATGTGCCAACATGCCCAACTAGCACCCATTATTTTCAAAGATGCAGCACATTTACAGAAGAGATGATGGGTTTTGAACATAAAGGAAATACATGAAAATAGTCACTGACAAAATTCCCAGCTAAAGAATTAAACATGCTCCCAGTATTGAAATGTTAGCACAGTGACAGTTTCTGGAAAAAGTCCAAGTGATTAACATAGATCCTGACCCAGCTTCTGCCTCTGAGGCTTCCTCTGGTCTCCTTATCAGTAATTGACAAACTTACATTCCCCTCTGGCCCAAGACTAGCCCTCTATTATCCCGGGGATCATTCTGGGCCTGTGGTAATTTTTCTTTGCTGACATCTACCTGCCCGAGCAGACCCTCAGCCCAACCTTGACAGGAATGTTTGCAGCCCCGCTCTGGAGTCCTGACTTTCTTAAATCCCACAGCTTCTACCTGAAGCTGAGGATAGACTATAAATGAAATCTACCATTCCTAAGGCTTATAAAATTTTCTCTCTCTCTCTCTTTCTCTCTCTCTCTTTCTCTCTCTCTCTCTCTCTCTCTCTCTCTCTCTCTCTCTCTCTCTCATATGTGTACACATACACACACACACCATTATGACTAATTTATTTAATATCTAGTGTATTAAGAATTGCGGGGCACAGTGGTACACATCTGTAGTCCCAGATACTTAGGAGGATTGCTTGAGAGTGGGAGTTTGAGACCACCAGCCTGGGTGGCATAGTGAGACCCCTATCAAAAAAAAATTGATATTTCAAATAATGATTTTTTCCTTAATTCCTCTATTTCTCATACATTAGTAATTTCTGTGTCTGATTATGACATTTTTTACTGTGAATTTTGTCCTTAAAATGCATTCTCTTTTTGATCAAAACCCCTTTTATGGATAGACAAGATATTGTTGGCACTAGAAGGAAAGCCAGAATCTATAATTCTTTCTCAGTCACTTTCAATCCATTTTCCTTGGCTTAACCCAAAACCTTTAAAAAGATATTTGCTCTTTTTGGACTTTTTTTTGATCAACTTTAGAAACTTCATGCAACAAGTATTTTACATTTTGATTTTTTTATAGTTTTTTTTTTAATTCTGGCGTAACATATTTAACATTCACCTATTACTAACATTGAAATACTCCCAAAAATCTTTTTACCTTATTCTTTTCTTCATCTGACCCTTCCTACTTACTATAATTCTTTTAATGTTATAAAGAATCCTTTTTTAAAAGTTTGCCAGTTCAGAGGAACGAGTCTACAAAACTATGTGTAAATCTTACACAAAGATTACACATAATCTGCTATTATGTGTTTATCATCTCTTTCTATATGATTTTTAAGTCACAAAAAAGTCTCAGTTGTGTTGGGGGGGTTGTCATCATAAAGTAATATGGCATAGACAGAACACAGGTATTTTTATAGACATACTAAAGATAGTGGCAACATCCAGTTTCTCAGTCATTGCCCCAATCATACAAGTTATCAGAAAATGAAAGCAGACCATTTCCAACTGAAAGAAGACTAAATCTCTAATTGAAATCTATCCTGTTAAGGTTTTAGTCAAGCAAATTCACAATTACTAAATTTGACAAATGCACATTCATCAGATAAGTATGCCCAGGTAGAGGAGATACTGCAGCTAACTCCTGCAGTAAGAAATTTAACCTGACATTTTAGTACAAGGAGATGAATGAGTATATTGATAAGATGGGACTCAAGTCAGAACAGAACATACACCTGTTCAAAAGAATCAAATCCAGCAGGTTTCAGGGACTAGGGTTGTATGTTAGGAAACTATATTAAAATCCATGAATGGGAAGGTAGGTTCAGGGATAGGAGCTATTGAGTAAGAATAAACAGTTCAAGAGAAAAGAAATGTAGTGCCTTGGGAGTTCAGTACCAACTGGGAGAAGATGGGAGTGTGCAAGAGAGAGAAAGAGAGACTAATTTTCAAATATAGGCACAGAACACAATAGAATCAGGATGAGGCATTTAGAGTATCCAGGTATTTACTGATATTCTTAAAAATTGAAGAACTGATAAATATTTGCCATACTTTACTGCCTATTTCATTACTCAGAAATTAGAAGGAACTAGAGTAATTGCCACTGTTTATTGATTACTCATTTCCAAGCACTATACTAAGCACTTTGTATATGTGATCTCATTTAATTATTTCAACAATCATAAGTATTATCCTCATTTTATAAATAAATCAAAGCCCAGAGACATTAAGTAAATTGCACATGGTAAAACAGCTGTGAGGTAGAAGAGAATTTGAACCCAAAGCCCATATCCATAAGCATCCTTCAAAGGTAAAGAAATAAAAGTGTTAAAGAAAAGGTAAGCCTGTTGACTTAAATGTTAGAATCAGACTTGAAAACAGAATTTTGTTGAAACTCAGAGAAAATAAATATGATTCCAAGGACAAAAACTCTAAAAACTAGTGAATATAAGAGAGACAGGAAGTGGCAATGCATATTCATCTGACCATTATTTGAAACTGAGAGATTTAAACTGTGATCCTTAAGCTGACAAGAGACTTTAAATTTTAGGAGGTCATTTAGCAGCTGATGCACTTAAATTATTTTGAAGGGAAGAATTAATTCGTTCACTGACAGAAATTGAATTTTCTGTTGTAGAGTTTAATTGTTAATGATACAGTGAGTGCTTTTTTGGTTTTGTTTTTGCTTTTTTGAGATGAGGCAACAACTGTCAGTGTTGAGTTTGTTTAAAGCCACACTAGCAGAAAGAGTGTAAATGTTTCAAGCATTTAATCTGTATCGGTTGAGAAAAAGCATATTGAAAATAGTAAAAATGCTCACACTTCTTCTCTCCCCAGCTTGGGATATTAACCACCCTAATGACAACTTCTTAAAAGTCTCCATTAAAAAACAAAGAAAAAATAAAACATTTGCCCAACTAAAACTGGCATTCACTTGACGAAGCTTTGAGTTCTGGCTACCATGGCCATGTAACTAATGGACTCCAGCTAGTGAGAAGAACTCTGATACAAGCCAAAAACAGTTAACCCGTAATGAGTGGAGCACAAGTCTGCCAACTTTCTCATGCACCTGTTATAGCAACATAACAAGGGTAAAAATAAGTTGTTTTTTGTGTTGTTAAAATGCTGGAAGGATAACAGCACTTAAGGGTGGGAGTGCTGACAATGAAGAGCACATGTGCTTAAATGTCTATTTTTCCTGCATATTTTACTTTAAAAATTAGTCTAAACGCAGAAACTGGACACAAAAGTAAACTATTCCCCCATCTATATCTGTTATCGGTCTCTTCTTCAAGTTACAAAAAAGTATTTATAGACATTTTAAGATTTCTCCCTAGCTATACTGCAAGCTTCATGAGGGCAGGTATTGTGTCTGTTGTATTTATTATTACATCCCACAGTCTAGCTAGCACGTTATGCAGCAAACAGAACACCCTCTTATAAATACAGGTTGACTGAATCAATAAACCCCCACATTTTACGGAGCTAGTTTGAGGTTTTTATGTTACTTTCGTCGCTGTAGAGGCATTAAAATGATTTTGTGTGTGTGTGTCAGGGGCACACAAAATTTCACAACGACAGTTGTTTTTTTTAAAATAACCACAAGAATAAAGCTAAATCTACATATTGACTGTACTGGTAGACACTGCGCGTGCGCGATTTGCCAACTCCGCCACTCTCGAAGACCCTCTAATAAGAGGATCACTTTTGCGCTTGCTCAGTTGCGGGCTCCATAACCAGAGGGCGGGTTCCAAAGAAAAGGAAATGGTCATTGCGCCTGCGTCGCTCCTTCTGAGGCTTAGGCTGGCTGCGCACGCGCAAAGGTACCATTTTGACCGTAAACATCCTGCCGATTTGAACCAAGGATTTGGGCGGCAGGAAGAGCCGCGGCGTAACGGCAGCCATCTTGTTTGTTTGAGTGAATCGGAAAGGAGGCGGTGGCTGTGGCGGCAGCGGGAGCTTCTCCGAAGCTACACTTCACAAGGGATTCCCCCTTTCCCCGCCCCCTCCCCCGACCCTTTTCCCCTCCCCGAGCCACCCAGCCCGCCCAACTCCCAGCGGAGAGCAAGGTAAGAAACTCCACCGACCCCTTCTTTTCCTCCAGCTCCCTCCCCCCACCCCTGCTCCCCCGTGCAGCCTTCGGGGCACCGGACCCCGGGGGCGGGAGGAAGAGTGAGAAGGCCGCCCTCGCCGCGCCCCCGCGTGCTGCCATCCTCCGCGCTCCTGAGCGGCGGCGCAGCCCGCCGGGGCCCTCCCTCGGCCGGGACCCGCGCAGGCTGGGCCCGCATCATCCCTTGTTCGGTAACAAATGATACTGATCCGTTTATAAGACCTACGAAGGCCGTTACGTGGCCGGCCCCTCGGGGAGCCGGCCCTTATAGTCTCCAGGCGGCCGAGGAAACCCCGGGCCGCGGAGGGAGAGGAAGGAGGTTTGAACGAGCCCGCTCTGGCGGCCGGGCCGCCTACTCCTCGGGTAAAAATGGCTGTCTGGGAAGACGCGGGATTCCGGGCGGGGAGAGGCGGTGGTGGGCCCTGCGCCCGCGATGCCAGCTCGGAGGGGGCAGCAACCGTCTGCGGAGCCCGGGTGCGGGATCGCGGACCTGCGGGCCCTGCCATTGCGGGCGCGGGGGCGCCGGAGGGGGCCCTTTGGCCAGAGACTGCTGTTATCCCTCCCCTCGTTTTTTAAAGGAAATTTGTAGGTTGGGAACATTAAGTATTGGGAAGACCAGTAGAAAACGTGAAAGGAAGTTGCCTCTGGTTATTGGGAAATTAGCATAATTGGTTTTCCGCTCAACTTTTCCAATCAGTGTTTTAAAAAACGATTAAGAATGTCGGGTGTTGTAGAGACGCTGGGAGGTGTGTTTCTGGTAAATGCTTGAAGCCCTTTTCGTCGCTCAAAAATGCGAATGATCGGCTCTGATAGTATGGGGTGACGGTGTCCCCGGGTCGTGCTGCCAGACTTAGCGGCCTCCTTCAAATTTGAAAGAAGGAAACGTTGAGGGATTTGTTTGGTCATTCTGATTTGTTTTGGTTGTCTTCAGCGTTCAAAAATGCCTTTGTGATGTGAAGGGTTTCTGGTAAAGGCTTGTGTTTATCGGTTTTTTTCTTTGCAATCGAAAGTTAATGTTTGCTTTCATTATATACTGTTTAGAATAGTAATTGATTTCGGGGGGTGGGGAGATGACGCTGTTTTCTTAAAATGAGTGTAAATGCCAGTGACCCATGTGTCTGCAGAATTTTCGAGGACAGGCTGAAGAAGCTTTCCTAAACTGTAGTCCTTAAATACTTTTGTTTAATGTTGGAGGCAACTAATTATTTTTGGAAAGGCATTGATGAAGACATATGCCATATCCAATGGTTAAATTACTTAACAGGTTGTATGGTTGAGTTGACAGCAGTGCATAACTAATAAGCATAGTGCTTTTTATAAACAAGTCAGAAATTACATTGGTGGAAAATAACCTTTACCCTTACTGTGTTTGTAAAGGCTGTAGGCTAGTATACTGTAAAATTAAGCTTTCCACTTAGAGTGGTTATGTGAATAAAGTATTCTTAAAATTGAGAATATCTTTCCTGATGAATTCTTATTTAGCAGAACATACAAATTCAGAAAAAATTTATCTTTTACAGTTTGGTATAGAAAGGAAATTTTCTAATTCTTGAGAAATAAAGATTGTGTTTTTTGTTTAAGTGTCTTGTCAGAGATCATGCTGGCTGGTCCATGTTTTGCCGCAAGATTGTTTTTGAAGTTACTGTTTGTATTTATGGTGGCATTGTATTGGGTATGCTATTCTATTTGATTTTCAAAATCCTTATTGGTGAATATTATCCCCACTTTACAGTTGAGAAAGCTAAAACTCAGATGTTAAATAACTTATTCACCATTGCGTAACAACTAAGTAAGGAGGGAGCTGAATTTGAACCTATAACTGTCAGATTGTAAAATGATCAAAGGATGTTAGAACCAAAAGGGAGGAAAGCTCTAGTGTGCCGAGTTGGAAATAACCTCTCTCTCTGAGATCCCTCTTCCATGCCCCCCAAAGAGATATTTCCATTCTTATCTAAGTTAGGTATTGATGTTTTCCAGGGTTAGTAAATCACCAGAGTTCAACTTTTCAGGATTTTATAGTAGGGAAACTGAACTCATAGAGGTTAAGCAGCTTTTCTTGCTATTTAATGGCAATTCAGAATTATTTCTTTACTCCCACTGTAGTAGATTTTATTTTGAAAGGTGATATATATGAATGCAGGGAGTTTAAATAGAAATCAAACAGTACAAAAAGGAAGGCCTCACTTTCCCTGCATACTCTCTTTCCAGAGGTAACCAGTGTCGCCCGTTTTTTCCCTGCATACCCACTTTCCAGAGATAACCAGTGTCACCAGTTTTGTACATCCTGCACAGATATTTTAAACTTCAACTGTTTTGCACTTATCCTGGAGATTTTCTATGTTAATACAAATTTTGTATCCTTGTTTAAGACTACAACATACAGTTGTTCCCAGGGTAATTGGTTCTAGGACGAATAGTGGATGCTCAAGTCCCTTGTATAAAATGGTGTATTTACATGTAACCTACAAGCACATCCTCCTATATACTTTAAATCATCTCTAAATTAACTTTTAGTACCTGGTACAATGTACATGCTATGAAAATATTTGTTATCCAATATTTTTTGTATTTTTATTGTTTTTTTTTTTGTAGGCTTGTGTGTTTTTGGTTTTGGGGGTTTTTTGGCCTCCTAAATATTTTTGACCCCCAGTTTAGTCCTCAGATGGGGTTCCCATGGATAGATACAGAGGGCTGTGTTCTGTTGTATTGGTGTATTAATTTTTCCGGGTGCTTATTGATGACCAGGTAGGTTGTTTCTAATGTTTTGCTGTTCTACTCTGGCAAGGCAACTTAGTGTTGTACTTAGAAGTATGGGCTCTAAAGTTCAAGCTCCACTTCCATTAAATGCTAGCGACATATACCTGACCTCTCCTTTGTTCTTTCATCTCTAAAATGGGCCAATATTTACTTATAGGATGGCCATGAGGAGATTGGATACCTAAAACACATAGTGCTTAGTGTTTTCTTTTGGTTTTTCGGTGGGTTTTTTGTTTTTCTTTTGTCTTTAGTATGATACCTCCAAGTGTATCTTTTATATTGATTACTGGAAGTACGATTTCTGGCTAGAAAATAAAAGTTTGAAATTTCCATAAGATGTTGCCATATTGTCACTTCAGAGAGTTCATACCAGTTCACATAACAACTATCCTACCATGCTTCCTAGTAGATGTGTGAAATATCTGGTAATGACTGATGTTATCCTGGAAACATGAGCTTTGACTTTGAGTCTTTAGAATAATCCTAAAGAAATTGCCATTTGTTGTTGTTGATTTTTAATTCCTGAATATGTTTTAAAATATCAATCTTTTTGCCATTTCACATCAGACTTTAATTTTTTAGGATCAGTTGAAAAAAGTTGATTTCTACTTTAGAAAAAACTGATTCAGAAATTATGAAATTGCTAAGCTATGCTCTGGTATCAAATGCAGGTTTCCTGCTAAGGTCTTTTGTAAAAGATTAGAAAAATGTAGAATATTCAAAACCTACAGAAATTAGTCAACTTTTTTTTAAGATTGGAAAAAGTTTGGTATTATTGAGGAAAAAATTGGCTTAAAAGACAATGATGATTATACTTTCTCTTTATTCACCATAGCTCGTTTGGCTTCCTTTAATTATTAGGGTGATTTCCTCTTGCTAATTATTTCCCAGATTAATTTTAGCACCACTCTGCTTTACTTACCTTCCATGCCATGCCAAGAAGGCATCTATTTAGGAATCTGTGCCTCTGCATAGCTGGGATATTTTGGGCATGGTGCTCTGACCAGCAGCTGAAGGAAGTGCTGGCCATGAGCTACTGACACCTGTTGAAAAGTGCCAGTAGTTTTAATTTCTAAAACCTCTAAAGCTTTTTACATATGTTAATTATGAGGTCACTTAGTATGTCCTGCGTAGTTATTCATTAAGTGCATATTTAGTGATTGTCATGTGGCAGACGGTATTCTAAGAACTAAATATTAAGGAGGTTTTTGTTTATATGGAACACAGTTGTTTGTTTCCATAGTGAAACTTGGGGTTTGTCATGTATTAATATGACAGTGACTGTATTTCTTAGAACACCCTGCCATAGTGGATTTCTATAAAATTCTCTAAATTTTATTTATAACACTGTAGGGACAGCTCAAGTTTTGCACTAACTTTTTAAAGGCCTGAAATAGAAACTATTCGAAATTTAGAAGGCTCTCTTTGATTATGGGAAGTATATTTTGATCTACAAAATAATAAGTGGCAAATAAGGCACCCTTGAAGTGTTATTATTAAATGCTTCTACCTTAGAGTGTTTGATCTGAATTCTTCTTAGTACAGTATTCCTTAGTTCTTAACTCCAAATTTAGGAGGAAGAGTTTACAATGTTAGGCAATTGAAGCCTGTTTTTGTTTTGTTGTTGTTGTTGTTTTCCTTTTGAGAAAATTTTCCTAGTATGAATTTATGGTCACCTTGGGATCATTATGTTCAGAGAACGAGAATTTGGGGACCCTTTTCTATTAAGTGATGGAAAATGGAGATGAGACAAACCTGACAGCATTACTCTTGCACCACCATCCCCTACCCTCCCAGATATTTTTAACATGCTTGAAATCTCTTGCCTGTGATATGTTTAATTAAAATATATATTCTGTACAGTGTTGGAAAGAATGAGCACGTTTTTATTTGAAAGTACAATAAACACAATTCTCATTTTAAATTTACAGTCTCTTTGTAAAAACATGAAAATTAGAGTTACTCTATATCTTTTTTAAAAAGTTAATTCAAAAGAGATTTTACATTCCCACCAGCAATGTCAGAGTTCCTTTCTGAATCCTTGCCAGTATTTGATGTTGCCACTATTTTTTACTTTATCTCTTGCAGTAGGTGTGGGGATAACTTGTTTGGCCTTAATTTGTATTTTTCAAATGGCTAGTGATAACTGAACATCTTTTCATGTTTATTTGCCATTGGTAATCCTCTTCTATGAAATTTTTCTTTATTTCTTTGCTCATTTCCTAATTGGATTTTTTTTTACTCTTGAGTTTTGGTAGTTCCGCACATATTCTACATCCAAGTTCTAGTCAGATGTGTGGTTTGCAAGTATTTTTTCCCAGTCTGTAGATTCTTTTTGCATTCTTAATGAGGCCTTTTGTAGAGCAAAAATTTTTAATTTCATGAAGGCCAATTTATTGAGAACTTTTTCTTTATGGGTTGTGTCCAAAAATTCTTACCATGCATTACGTACTGAAAGTTTCCCCATTTCTTTTTCCTAAAAATTTTGTAGTTTTACATTGAAGCCTATGAATCTATTTTGAATTAATTTTTATATAATTAATATGTAAGGTTTAGGTGGGTTTTTGTTGTGTGTTTTTTTCTTCTATGGATAGAGTCCAGCACCATTTGTTGAAAAATTTATACTTCCTCCTTCAAATTGCTTTTGCATTTTTGTGAAAAATCAGGTGAACCTGTTTGTGTGGTCTATTTCTGGGTTGTCTATTCTGTTTCATTGACATATGTGTTTTTCCCTCTGCCAGTACTGCAGTGTTGAGTATTATAGCTATGTAGTAAGTCTTGAAATTTGGTGGACTAATTCTTCCCACTTTTTCTTTTTCAAAATAGTTTTAGCTTTTTCTAGTTCCTTTGCCTTTCTGTATAAATTTTAGAATAATCTTCTCTTCAGGTGTAAAACATCTCACCTATTTTGATAAGTTGAAGTATGGGAACTAAACATACAGTTATCATACTTACCAGCAATCACAGTTTGGGACATTTATCCCAGAGAAATGA
Organism: Mirza zaza; assembly: GCA_008750895.1. Taxonomy (NCBI): domain Eukaryota; kingdom Metazoa; phylum Chordata; class Mammalia; order Primates; family Cheirogaleidae; genus Mirza; species Mirza zaza. The sequence goes on along the minus strand of VSMD01099759.1, from coordinate 70,462 downwards.
AAATTTGTTCAACAAGTCTGTACACAAATATTCATAGCAACTTTATTTGTAGTAGCCAAAAACTGGAAACAACCAGATGTCCTTCGGTAGGTGAATGTCTAAGTAAATTGCGATATATTCATACCATGGAATGCTACCCAGCAATATAAAGGAACATACTATTGATAAATGCAACAACTTGTATGGATCTCAGGAGTATTATGCTGAGTCCAGAAAATAACGTACTATATGATTCCATATGTACCATCCTCAAAATAACAAAATTAGAAATGTAGAACAGAGTGGTGGTTGCCAAGACTTAGGAATGGTTGGGAGCAAGGGATGTGTGACAGAACTTTGTGGTGATAGATTCGTTCTGTATCTTTTTGCACAAATCTGCACATTATAAAATGGCATAAAATTATATATACACATTGAACCAATGTCGGTGTCTTGGTTTTGATTCTCTATTGTAGTTATATAAGATGTCACCATTGGGAGAAACTGGGCAAAGGGTATGTGGGACTTTTCTGCACTATTTTTAGGACTCCTTGTGAATCTATTACTATTTCAAATTAAAAATTTTGAGTACTTTTATGTATTGTAGGTGTACTTGATTTTATTTCTGTAAAACCAAGACATATATTTTATTCTAGTCATGAACATTTTAGAAATAAGCAGAATTCATTTGGTAAAGTAGATTTCTTTTAAATCTTCTCTGAAAGAGGGAAGCTGAATAATATAAGGGAAATATCATATAGTTAATATACTCTTCCAGATGGGAGTTTTCAGTCTACCTTTCTTTTCTTAATGTATTAGCCTGCTGAAAGAAAAGCAAAATGTCAGTAACATGCTTGTTATTATTCCAAGACTAGTTCAATCATAAGATAAATTTTATATTGTATCATTTTTCTGGATTTAGTATTTAAATTATAAGTAGACAAGTGCTTTTCAAGTTCTTGAGTTAAGAAAACTATGTATATAATACTTTTTTTGAGCCTCAGTGTTTCTAAACTATCCACCTGTAAAGTGGAGGCAGCCTACCTACTTAGCTTTGCCTGATTGAGTGTGAAATGCTTAGCACAGTGCTTGTCCACATGGTAGCAGTTTTACAAAGCATTTAGCCAAGAATCTCAATTTTTAATGAGATTCTAAAAAATGGAAATTTCTGCATGGATTATTATCTGTCTGGGTATCTTTCTTCTTAGACATTCTTTTGCCATGAAAAATACATTCTCTAGTTTTTGGCCAGTAAACAGACAGTTTCCACCACCAGTAATCAGGATAGGGATAGAACAAGGCATGAAAGAGATTTAATCTTTTTGTCCTTTTTACCTTTAGCCCTTAGTATTTTGGGGACTTTTTTTGGCCCTGTCAAAATTAAAATAATAGATTGTTTCTTAAAATATGTATTGTACATTTACTCAAACTTTTCATAGTTCTTGTATTTAAAAGAACAGGAAACTTTTCAGATTTCTTATGTCTTAATAAATATTTCAATTCTCATATGATACTTACGTTAACTTTTTGTTCCTCTCAGGTTTCCTTCTAATTCATAGTCAACCACAACCAGAACAATGTTCTACGCACATTTTGTCCTCAGTAAAAGAGGGCCTCTGGCCAAAATTTGGCTAGCGGCCCATTGGGATAAGAAGCTAACCAAAGCCCATGTATTTGAGTGTAATTTGGAAAGCAGTGTGGAGAGTATCATCTCACCAAAGGTATGGTATGTTTGATGTTGCTAGTTCTATTTACTTTGTTGATGGTTTATTGATATGTGAAAAAGAACTTATAAAACGACTTTTTAGGTAGGCATCTATGTATATTGGAGACAAGAAGAATCCATAGATTAATTATCCAAAGTTTTGCTCTATTATTATATGGAGTCTTTATCACTGCTAGATATTTGTTATGGTCACAGTTTGATTTTTCACTTTAAAAATTCTCTAAGTGCACAGATATTTTCATTTGTCTGTTTTAATGGCAGATAAGCATAAGGTGGGGCAGTGTCCAAATATTTTATATTTAGCATTCTAAGTGTTAGAAACATGTACTTAAATATGTATATGAGTGTTCCTGATTTAGGAATTTACTAAATATTCAAAATAAAAGACCCATTAATTAGAAAAGGGTTCAGGGACCGGACGGATCTAACTGTCTTATTCACATGACAAGTGTTATTGGTATCACTTGCTTTATTACATCAGCTTCACAGGCCTACTTGGTTTTTCTTGAAGATACTAAAGTTTTTTCCTATCTTAGAAGTTTTGTACTTGCTTTGTCCTTTCCAAGGAGCACTTTTTTCCTAATATTTGCTCCTTTACTTAAATTACTGTCTATCTCCCACTAGGATGGAAGCCCCATGAATTTCCTTATCTGCCTTGTTCACTGATCTGTTCCTAGAGGATTTTTTGTTGACGTCCTTTGAAACTGTTCTGAAGCAGTGGTTTCCACACTTAAGTGGATTTCACAGATATTAATAGTATAATTTAAAGTAGTAATTCATGAAGTTTTTGCTTTGCCAAGAAAGGACTTTGAAAACACACAGATGCAGTTACCACCTACTGTCATCATTAACATTTCACTGAAGAACAGACATAGAAGGACTAATCTCAAAGGAAAAATCCTTAAATATAATTTACATGTATATTTACATCTGTGTTTTAAAAGTTCTTTCCTGCACTTTCTATTTACATATACATACACACCTGTGCACATGGCATCATATGCATGCACCAACTGTCTTCTTGTGAAGATGTTCCAGATCACAACTGTGTGTATAGCATTGGGAACTACTCATCTTAGAAATGTCAGTTTGGATAATGTTGGCATACTGTGTTAGATAAAAAGAGTAGTTTTTATTGCTGGAAAAGTAAGAGAAATCTCAGTGGAATAAAGTTGGGTATGTAGCAGAGACTTATTCAGAAAAGTTTTGTGGAAAAGTGTATATTTTTAGGTGGGGGAAGTGAAAGATTGTGCTTGGAATTACAGTAAAGTTTCCACTTGCATATGGAATATTGCCTGGTTTCAGAGTTATCATTAATGGAATTTGTTAGTATTGAAGACATGTGTATCATTCTTTCTTTCTAAGTAATATTAATTTGAAAATTTTAATAAAACGAAAACTTTACAAACAAAGAGAAAAATACATAGTCTGTAATTCTGTCACCTGGAGAAATCTCTAGTAATATTTTGGAATGCCTGGTAGACTTTTGCATGTGCATGTATAATACACATAAATTTTTTTATGTATGTGTACTCAAAAACTGTATTATATTATTTATAACAAGACTGCAGTTAGGAACAGACCCATCATCATTTTTAATGATTGGAATTTACAGTGTCATAGCTGCCTATCCACAGAACTTATATAAAATTTGTAATAGACTTGACCTAAACTGCAGTGAAGTAATTTAAATATTCATAAGTGTACTATGGAAATGCTTATGTGTATGATTGTTGGGGGCTGCTCTGGCCCATCTTAGGAATATTGTGTGCATGTGTTTGTGTGTGTACACACTGTATTGCCTTTATTATAATCAGAAAGATCTGAATTCTAAAACACATTTGGCCTCTAAGATTTCAGATAAGCAATTACCGACCTATAAATCATTGTTTGAGTTGTACATGATTTCTTTTACATTTCTCTTCTCTTTTGAGCAGTTTACATTATTTCTAATTTTCTGAAATTTGATTCTTATTTTGTACAATGCAACCATTAAAAAATGATACAAGAATAGTACAATGGAGAAAAGATAGTGTTTTCAACAAATAGTGCTGGAATGACTGGACCTCAACATGCAAAAAAAAAGGGGAAAAAAGCAAAGAAACAAGCTAAACAGACCTTATGGCCTTCAAAAAAAAAAATCAACTCAAAATGGATCATAGACTCAAATGAAAAACACAAAACTATGAAACTCCTAGAAGATCATATAATAGAAAATCCAGATGATCTTGGATTTGGCAATGACTTTTTAGATACAGCACCAAAGGGCACTATCCATGAGGAAAAAAATTCATGAGCTGGACTTCATTAAAATTAAAATTTTCTGCTCTGCAAAAGATACTATTAAGAGAATGAAAAAACAAGCCACAGACTGGGAGAAAATCTTTACAAAAAAAACGTATGTACTGACTGTTACCCGAAATATACAAAGAACTCCTAAAACTCAACAGTAAAACAACCCAATTAAAAAATGAGCCAAAGACTTTTAACAGACACCTCACCAAAGAAGATACACAGAAGAAAAATAGGCCTATGAAGAGATATTCCACATTATATGTCATCAGAGAAATGCAAATTATTAGGTCATTAAGTATGAAATGTCCAATTTCAAATCAAAAGTGTAGTTTATTATATCTCAAAGAAGCAGCAGTACAGTTAATCAAAGTATGTACCTAAACTATCAACACAGTTTTGCCATCTTAATGGTAGCTTGTTTATGCCAGCAATGAAGAAACCTGGAGAGCAAGTGGCAGTGAAATCACCAAGGGCTTTTTCCACAGCTTGTTGAGTTGCATATTTTTCCTTGCGAGAAGTGGTCCAAAGCCTAGAAGAAGTGGTAGTCAGTTGGTGCAAGGTCTGGTGGAAAATAGAGTGTTTCCAAGTGCCACCTCTGTAGTTTGAGCAGCATTGTTTGTGTGACATGTGGTCAAGCAGTGTCTTGCAAGAGGATTGGCCTGTCTCTGTTGACCAGTGGCTGCTTAATTCCAAGCATCCCCATCATTTCATCAAGTTGGTTGCAGTAGACATTTGCTGTAATCTGTTGACCAGATTTCATGAACCTGTAGTGGACAATACCAGTACTGGACCACAAAACAGACACCAGCAGCTTTTTTTGATGAATATGTGGTTTGGGGCTATGTTTTGGCACTTCATTTTTATCTAGCCATGGTGCCAAACACTTGCAATTGTGAAAAAGAATCCATTTTTCATCACATGTAATAATAAAATATAGAAATGGTTCGCCTTTATATCATGACAGCAAAGAGAGGCGAGCTTCAAGACGATTTCTCTTCTCACACTCATTTAACATGTTAACTGCCATGTGAGTTTAATTTAACTCACACTAGTTTTGAGCCCAGGGCCTCTTGAAGCATACGTAACTCACACTTCTCTTCACCTTGGGAGCCTCGAAAATTGTAGCATATAACTCACACACAGAAAACAATAAAAAATAACATTTTTTATTAAATTAGAAAGTATCATTTTGTTTTCAAAGTTTTAATTCTATTTTCATAATAAAACATTGTGGCCTCAAGGAAAAATATTTTTTTCTAGTGTGGCAGTGAATGTGTTAATTCATGTGGTATCCAACTGTCCAGCTTCTTTACCTTTCCAGTTTGTTTGAAATGATCCATTATTGTTGGACTAGTAACGTCAGACCTTGCTGTTAATTCACACATAGGTTGAGAAAGATTCTCTTCCACTACAGATTTCAGCTCATCGCTATCCACCTTGATCTCAGGTTGCCCAGATGGCTCATTTTTAAGATTAAAATCATCAGAACAGAATTTTTCAAATCATCAGCTTACTATGCATTCATTAGCCAAACACTTAGTTGATGTTGTGATCTGTTGGCTCTGCATTGGTTCCATGATGGAACAAAAATAAATAACTCAAATTTTTTACTTGCCAATGGTTTCACAAAAATTGTTCTAAAAATAATTTGAAAGATAATCACAAGCCAAACTGCATTTGAAAGAATGAGGGTGTGCCTTCACAATGAAAACAAAACAAGAAGTGTCAAAGTGAAATGTTAGAACAACAGTCAGACTTAGTATTTAAGGAAATCGGACATTTCATACTTAATTACCTAATAAAACGAGATACCACCACATACTTACTAAAATGGCCAAAATCCAAAATGCTGACAACACCAAATAACTGGCAAGGATGTGGAGAAACAGGAACTCTCATTCATTGCTGGTGGAAATGCAAAATAGTATAGCCACTTTGGAAGACATTTTGGTGGTTTCTTACAAAACTAAACATAATCTTATTCATACAGTCCAGCTTCTTGGTATTTACTCAAAAGAGTTGAAAACTTATGTCTGTACAGAAACTTTCAGGTATTTATAGCAGTTTTATTCATAGTTGCTAAAACTTGGAAGCAGCTAAGTAAGATGTCCTTAAATGCATATTACTGAATAAAATAAGCCAATCCAAAAAGGCTACATACAATGTGATTCCAGCTACAGTACACTCTGGAAAAGGCAAAACTATGGAAACACTAAAAAGATGAGGGCTTGGGGAGGCAAATCAGAGAGGATTTTTTTAGGGCAGTAAAGCCATTCTGCATGATACTGTAGTAGTGAATACATGTCATTGTACATTTGTCCAAACTCATGGACAGGAGTGAACTCTGATGTAAACTATTGGCTTTGGGTAATGATGTTTCCTTGTAAGTTTATCAGTTAGAATAAATGTACCACTCTGATGGGAAATGTTGATAGTGGTGCAAGCTGTGCATGTAGTGGGGAAGGAGGTATATGAGAAATCTATGTATCTTCTTCTAAGGTGTGATCTCAACCTAAAACTGCTCTAAAAAATTGTTCATTTAAAGAAATGGTGGTAGAGCCTATGGAAAGAGCTTTTCTTGAATGCAGTCTTGCAACAACCAGTATATTTTAATACAGTTTTGATGTATGTACACACATACATGAAAAAGATTATGTGTACATGCACTCACAAACACATACATGTATGAAAGCCTGGAAGACATACCAAGGTATTATTAAAGATTTCTCTAGGTGATAAGATTACAAGTTGTTTTTATTTTATTTTTTAAACTAACCATTTACGAAACATTTGTTAAACCTTTGTTCACATCCCTTAAGATTAATGTTTAGGAATATGATGCGCTAAGTGTTATCCATATTTTTAAGGTTTCTGATATACGTTAACAGTTTACTCTCTTTTGATATTGTGCTAGTTAGCACTGCTGATCAAATTATATGAGAATGTGGTATTTTCTGTTTTTTAATAGGTATATTTAGGTAACCAAATTAAAAGGGGAGAAATTGTATGCTCTTTTCTGGAAATTGATATGTATGGCTAATGTTTAATATCCTAAGCAAATATTGAGAGTGTTTGGCTTAAACAGATAAATTTTTTTTGTAGTATGTGCAGAGTACTGTGTATCTCATTAGGAATACTACAAAAGAGTATGAAACAATCTTATATATGAAGATTTGCACCAACAGCCACAAAACAAAGCATACAGTTCAAGAATAATGTAAAAGATTGTAGTGTGTATGAATGAGTGAATATCTTTAAAGTTTTAAAATTATTTCTAAGCGAGTTTTTATTCCATTTTCTTTTTTAATTGTAACAGAATGTAAAGATATTTCCACAGACTGAACTAACCTGAACATTTCTAATGTTTGCTTGGTTGTGGGAAATGTTGGTTTAGTTGTTTAGAACAAGTGTCAGATGTGTAACTCAGTTGCAACTGTAAGCTCTCTTTTCTCTCCCCTACTTCCCCCATTGGAAGAGTCCCTGGCACCATTTGCAGAGCTTTCCCTGAATATGTAGCCTATGGTCTTTATTATACTTACACTCTGTAACACACTAACTCAAAAACAAATTTGCTTTTTACCTATCCCTAGGCTACATTTGCATTTTACCTACTCCTAGGCTAAACTCTGAACCACACTAATCCAGAAAGAAAGCCTCTGCCCAAACACCACTTTTTGAAAGTTACTAGTTCTAGACAAGGTAATGGTGAACAGAGGTTTTTTTTTTTTCCTCAGGTGAAGGTGCAGTTAATATTAACTTTAAATTTTATAAGACCACATAAAAGTAGATTCTGTTTTTCCATTAGGAACAATATTTTCATTGGAATTTTTTTGTATCAGGCATTTATCATCTGTTAAGTCCTAGATTTGATCACAAATTTAGTATAACTTTGGATATCTAAAAATTTATAGTTATAAACTTCATAATTTATGTCATAAATCACATAAAATACCCATTAATATAGAGCCTGAGAGTCACAAGTGGGGTCCAGAATGTTATAGAGAGTATACATATAATTTAAAATATAGCATTTTATTTTACATAGAATACACTAATCATAATTTAAACTTTAAGCAAATGTTTAACAATATTCTTGTTACCTTAGAATTTTATAAGTTTTATGGTGTGATTTGGAAAGCTATCTGGGGAAGTTTGAGTTTGTATTACTTTGATCTCTCAGTAAAATTTTCTTATGATAGCCAGAGAAATTTTGAATACTTACTGTTCAAATTAGGTGTGTGTCTTATTCTTTTCATAACTTCTGCCTCTCACCCCACATACTAGATCCTATATTAGCATTGATAAAGATCAAGATCTACCTTGAAAAAAGGCTAAGCAGTATACGTTCTGGTACTGTTCTGGTACGTTCTGGTACCAAAAAAAATGGGTACCGTTATCCTTTATCAATTAATACACTTTCCAAATTGGTATGCTTTATCAGTTGGTGTGCTTTCGATTTAAGTAATAGAAACTTAATTACAAATGGCCTAAACAATAAAGGAAATAACAGTTTTACTTAACTAGGAGCTTGGAAGCGGGAAGAAGATCTGTGATTGGTTCAGCAGCTTAATGATGCCATCCAAGGACTCACAGTCTTTAGCTTGTGGGCTTTTTGTCCTTGTACTTAAGGCATTGTGGTTACAGGGTGACTGCATACAGGACCACACCAAACCCTACCTACTCACAAAGCATGAATGTGTAAAGGAAAGAGGCATTACTTTTTTTATTGGGTAAATCCTCAAAAATCCTTTGGTATACTTTACACTTGCTTCACAATTGGCTGATCTGTGTTACATGCCCACTTAAGGACAAGTATTAGCAGAGAGGAGTGAGATAATTATCTTTCAATTCAAGGCTGGAAACATTGCTTCTCAAACAAAATTTGAGTTCAGTTAGCCAGCAAGGAGCAATGGCTTTGGATTAGCAGCCCAAAGTGCTTCATAATGGGCTGATGACACAATCCATGGAATGGTTTAGTACTACCCTCAAGTTTACATTAATTCATGAATTACTGCCCAGTCAATCTTTTGGGGATACTCAGGGAATGTATAGGTAAAGACAGTGAAAAATAAAATGTAAGTGATTATGAGGCAACTTTAAATGATGTTTTTTTTTTTTTATGAAAAAAGAAAGTAAAATTCCTATAGACAGTCAAATACAAGCTTTGAAGTATTACCTCTGAAACTATAAAATGTATAAATTAGATTAATATTAATGTATAAATGTATAAATTAGATTAATATTAATGTATAAATGTATAAATTAGATTAATATTAATGTTTTATTCATAGGTGAAGATGGCGTTACGGACGTCAGGACATCTCTTACTGGGAGTAGTTCGAATCTATCACAGGAAAGCCAAATACCTTCTTGCCGACTGTAATGAAGCATTTATTAAGATAAAGATGGCTTTTCGGCCAGGTATTGTTGAACTTTTTTTCTTTTTACTGTGAAATTTCTTATGTTTTCTGTGGAAAATAGCTAAACATATTCTAGATCAACATGTTTTGTTTTATTGCAATATAATGAACCCATCAGAGATAGGGCAGGGCTTAAGGAGGTAATGGTTAAAGGGAAGAAACATACTTTACTTGCCCTCTGTTCTACCTGTAAAGTAATGGAAATCATCCTTTTTTGATCTTCCTTTGGAGGCTTATCTTTTAACTCTTTGGCATTTTACATAGAACTAAGTCATTGGAGGTTGAAATGTTGAAAACTAATTGTTACATGATTTTTTTTAAATATAGCTCAGAAAAGACAATCTTAGGATTTTATATTTTGTCTGAATAATTTTAGTATACTCTTAAAATCAAATTCATTTGTTGAGCCTTTTCATTAAATGTTCTTTGTAGTTATTTTGTTTTAGGTAATGTTTGGCTCTAAAACTAGACTACCAACCAAAGTTCCCTCTGAGTATGGTTATAATTACTAGGGTATTTATCTGAATTCACCTATCTTATATTTTTTAAAGCATTGATGAAATTTTATTTTAATCAAAATAATCTGAAGGTGTAGGAGAGAAGGCTTATACAATAGTTTCTTCTGAAGATACATTCTAGTACTTTATTCTATATGAAGAGTAAAGTGAGATTTTTTTGTAAAAGCAAAATATTTAGGCAAAGGCTATGACACTTAGATGAATTCTAACATATTTGGCCACTAAGTGCCTTTTGTTTAAAATACATGTTTTCTTTTTATTTTTCTCTTTCTCTTAAAGTAAGGTAGATTTATTGTAGCTAGCTTGAAAAATACAGGAGAGATAGAAAATTAAAGTTTGTGTGATCTTATTCTCCGTGAAATAACCAACTCCTTTTAACATGTAGGGTGCTACTTTGCAGTCATTCTTTGTCCCCCTCAAAAATATCATGCTTAATTAGAAAATTTATTAGTATTGTTGGTATGTCCGTTTAAAGATTTATCAGGTTAATACATAATTAGTGCTTTGACCTTTATTTGTAAAGCAAGGAGTACGGGTTATGATTATGGAAAAACAGAAGTATTTGTGCTTCAAGGTACTTTGCATTCTAGAATATAAACCTGGGAAGTTAGTTATATTGCCTTTACCTCCCTTTGATCCCTAGGTAATCTATAGTGTAGCTAGACATTCAAACTTAGCGTTTCTTTTCCAGGTGTTGTTGACCTGCCTGAGGAAAATCGGGAAGCAGCCTATAATGCCATTACTTTACCTGAAGAATTTCATGACTTTGATCAGCCACTGCCTGACTTAGAGTATGTGTCTGGTTTTGTTTTGTTTTGTTTTATTTTTATTAATTGTTGGTTTGGTGTACAAAAAGTAATAATATTAGCTTCCAGATGTATAGTTTTCCTTGGAATGTTTTTTGACACTGAGTTAAGATGTAAATGCATATGCTTTCATTTAGGGTGGTGTATAAATATGAAGCATATAACCTAAAAGTTTTTCTTTTGTAAGAAAATCATGTGAGTGTCAACTTTAACACAGCTAAGAGATGAGAATATCGATGTGCTTAGGCCAAAACTTGTGTAAACTAAATAGTCATCCAGGTGTGTACTTTATTTACATAATGATATCAGTAAATGTGAAGTATTGCTTCATAATACTTCTCAGTTACATGTTAAAGTCAGCTAATGATTATCTTCTTGGTCAAGCTATTCTTGGAGCCACAATTTTGGTGTTGTTTTTTTTTTAATTTTTTTAAATAGACATATGAGATAACTTTCTATGAAGAGCAAGAAAGGGTCATTGTCATGATATGCATTTAAGAGGAAAGAGTTATACAAAGATTGCCATTATAGCAGAGTACTGTGGTATGTTGTTTCCCTCTTCTCAAGTTGTTAAAATCCAACTATCATACCATGATGGGGAATGTGGCTGTAGCTTTCCAAGTGTTTGAGTAACACAAATGACAACCAAGAAATGTCCTATGTGAAACCCCGTTTACTTTTATGACAGATTTCTCTGCATTTTGAAATTATCTAACTTCTAATTAGATTAAATTTATGGCCTATTTTGTGGTGTGTGTTAATTCGTTCTATACTCTAGCTATTTTACTTTTTGCCCCAACTCCTTATACTTTTGTTATTTTATTTTTAAAATTTTTTATCATGGAAATTTTTAAAGATAGCTAAAAAATAATATGAACTCCATGTGTTGATTATTTATCTTCTTTAGTTATCAATATACTGCCAGTTTTATTTCCTCTATATTTCCTAAGCTTACCTCACAGCCCCCACTGGATTATTTTAAGTTAAGTAACAGATAATCTTATTTCATCTCTAAATACTTCAGTATTGTCTCTTAGAGGTAAGGAAGTTTTAAAAACATCTATGATAACACCTTTTAGAAAATTACCAGTAATTGCTTAATATAGGCATACATCAGAGATACTGTGGATTTGGTTCTAGACCACCATAATAAAGCAAATATTGCAATAAATTAAATCATACAAATTTTGTTTCCCGGGGCATCTAAAAGTTATGTTTGCACTGTATTGTAGTCTGTTAAAGTGTATAAAGCATTATGTTTAAAAAAACTATGCATACCTTAATTTAAAAATGCTTTATAACTGAAGAGTACTAACCATCATCTGAGCCTTCAGTGAGTTTTACTCTTTTTGCTGGTGGAGAGTCTTGTCTCGATATTGGTGACTACTGAATGATCAGGGTGGTGCTTGCTGAAAGTTGGGATGACTGTGGCAATTTCTTATAATAAGATAACAATGGAATTAACCACATCAATTGACTCTTTCACAAAAGATTTCATAGGATGCCATTTGATAGTATTTTACCCACAGAACTACTTTCAGAATTGGAATCAATCATATCTCAATCCCTTCTGCTGCTTTAGCAACTAAATTTATGGAATATTCTAAATAATTTTGTTATTTCAACAGTTTTCACAGCATCTTCACATTCAATTTTGAGAAGTGACTTTTTTTGCTCATTCATAAGAAGTAACTCCTCATTCGTTAAAGTTTTATCCTGAGATTGCAGCAGTTCAGTCATATCTTCAGGCTTCGTTTCTAGTTCCAGTTTTCTTGCTGTTGCCACCAAATAAATGCAGTTACTTCCTCCACTAAAGTCTTGAACCCCTCAAAGTCATCCATGAGCACTGGAATCAACTTCTTCCAAACTCTTGTTAATGTTGGTATTTTGAGCTCTTTCCTTGAATCATGAATGTTGTTAATGGTGTCTAGAATGATTAATCCTTTCCTGAAGGATTTACTTTGCACAGTTCATCAGAGGACTGTCTCACACAGTTTACTTTGCACAGATCATCAGAGGAGTGTCTATGGCAGCTGTAGCCATACAAAATGTATTTCTTAAGTAATAAGACATGACAGTCAAAATTACTCTTTGATCCATAGGCTGAAGAATATCTGTTGTGTTAGCAGGTATGAAAACATTAATCTTTTTGTACAACTTCATCAAAGCTCTTGGGTGGCTAAGGTGCGTGATCAGTGAGCGGTAATGTTTTGAGAGAAAATCTTTTTTTCTGTGTAATAGATCTCAACCATGGGCTTAAAATATTCAATAAGCCATGCTGTCATTCAGTCAGCATTGTACCATTTCTAGAGCACAGGCAGGGTAAATTTAGCATAATTCTTAAGGGCCCTAGGATTTTCAGAATGATAAAGGACCATTGACTTCAACTTAAAGTCACCAGCTGTATTAGCCTCTAATAAGAGAGTCACCCTGTCCTTTGAAGCTTTGAAGCCAGGCATTGACTTCCCCTCTCTAGCCATGAAAGTCTTAGATGGCATGTTCCAATATAAGGCTGTTTCATCTGCATTAGAAATCTGTTGTTTTAGTGTAGCCACCTTCATCAATGATCTTATCTTATCTTCTGCATAACCCTCTGCAGCTTCTTCATCAGTACTTGCTGCTTTACCATCCACTTCTGTGTTATGGAGATGGCTTCTTTCCTAAAGTCTCATGAACCAACCTGTGCTAGCTTCCAATTTTTCTTCTGCAGCTTTCTCGCTTCTCTCAGCCTTCATAGAATTGAAGAGAGTTAGGGCCTTGGCTGTAGATTAGGCTGTCACTTTTAAGGGAATGTTGTGACTGGTTTAATCTTCTTTCCAAACCACTGAAACTTTCTCCTTCTGAGCCATAAGGTTGTTTTGCCTTATTCTATGTTCACTGGAGTAGCACTTTCAATTTCCTTCAAGAACTTTTTGTTTGCATTCACAACTTGGCTGTTTGGCTCAAGAGGCCTAGCTTTCAGCCTGACTTGGCTTTCAGCATGCCTTCATTGCTAAGCTTAATCATTTCTACTTTTGATTTAAAGTAAGAGACTGGGAACTCTTCCATTTACTTGAGCACTTAATATCCATTGTAGGGTTATTAACTGGCCTAATTTCAGTGTTGTTGTTGTATCTCAGGGAACAGGGAGGCCTGAGTAGATGGAGAGAGTTGGGTAACATCCAGTTAGTGAGCAGTTAGAACACACATAATATGTATCAAAAGCACAATTCGTGGCACCTCAAAACAATTACAGTAGTAACATCAAAGATCACAGATCACTATAATGAACATAATGAAATATTGTGAGAATTAGCAAAGTGTGACACAGAGACATGAAGTAAGCATATGCTGTTGGAAAAATGGCTACAGTAGTCTTGTTCAATGCAGGGTTGCCACGAACCTTAAATTTGTTTAAGAAAAAAAGATCAACATCTGTGAAGTGCAATAAAATGAGATATGTTTATATATTATCCAGTCATCACTAAATGTTCCCAGTTGAAACATAGACCTTTTTTTTCTTCAGTCGGAGACTAGATGAAGTCTACAAACTACATTTGATTGATAGGTCTCATAAGTCTCCTGAGAATCTGTAACAACTGCATCCCTTATATGTTTTATTCCTTGCCACTTATTTGCTATACAAACTTGGTCATTTGTTTCTAAGTATTTACCTTCTAGATTTGGCCAATAGTATTCCAGGTTGGTGTTTAATGTTACATGTTTTTTTAATATTTTTAAACTATATGGGAGATTATTCTTATCAGAGGAAGAAACTGAGTAGTCTCCAAAGTCAGGTAACTTCAGAATTTCACAGAGCCTGTTATAGTTGTGGTGCCCTGATGAAACCCATGCCTATCCTGCTTATCATTTCTAATTTTTTCCCACTATATTTACCTTAGTGATTTCCGCATTATTACTAATGTATTTTATTTGCTGGTCATTAATGGCTTTGAAATTTAAATACAAATTAAATTAACTTCTACATTATTTGCCTTCTTAGATTATATTGGAGTTATTAAATATTAAGGCTTCTAAAACTTGGTAGGCTGTATGCGTGTTTTTTTCTCATAGGAGAGAACTTTTCCTTATAACTACATTACAGCAAGACTTGTAACTAAAATGTATTTCACCTTCTTTCAAAGTGACATCGATGTGGCCCAGCAGTTCAGCCTGAATCAAAGTAGAGTGGAAGAGATAACCATGAGAGAAGAAGTTGGGAACATCAGTATTTTACAAGAAAATGATTTTGGTAAAAGAAACAAATTGCTAGCCACTAGATAATAATGTTATAGTTCTGTTGTGGCACTACTAGCAATTTCAGAAGAAAACCAGACTTATATTGCATTCATACTGACAGAAAGACTTAAAATTTCACCAAATGGTTTTTCATCAAGAAAAAAATTGGGCTTGCCACCATTATATTAAGCATCATTTCCATACTTAGAGTTCATTCTTTGCCAGCCTCTGTTCCCTACATACAATAAAGAACCTATATATTGATTTGTGTGAAAAGTCCCAATATTGAAATAAGGCTCACATTTAAACTAATGATTTGGAGCATTATTGTACCTACTATTCAAACACTTGGTGTTCATAACTGATAGCAAGCCAATTTTTTTTTTTTAAGAGATAAGGTCTCTGCTGTGTAGTCCAGGCTGGAGTGCAGTAGCTATTCACAGGCAGGTTTTTAGCACACTACAGTCTTTATTTAACTCCTGGCCTCAAGCAATCCTCCCACCTTGATCTCCTGAGTAACTGGGCCTACAGGTGTGCTGTTGAGCCTGGCACCAAATTCTTTTCATGATGAACCACATTATAACAATGTTTAAGCTGTGAATATTAATGTAACTTAATATATATACATATTTAGGTTTACCTAACATATTCAGGATAGCATAAATTTGGATCTAAGTTTGAATTTGCTAGTTGTGGCCCGAATTTATAGCTGTGTAATTTAAGAGTCTGTTTGTGAAATTTAGTTGCTAAAGATTTAAAGTTTAAAGTAGATATTATAACATTTTGAAGATAAGACTTCAATAAGCAAATGTGACATGATTCTAATAAATTGCTAGTTGTTTTCTTTTTTAACAGTGATATTTCTAACCTTTTTAAACTAACGACATACTAAAAATTTTTAGGTGACTTTGGAATGGATGATCGTGAGATAATGAGAGAAGGTAGTGCTTTTGAGGATGACGACATGTTAGTAAGCACTAGTGCTTCTAACCTCCTATTGGAGCCTGAACAGAGCACCAGCAATCTGAATGAGAAGATTAACCATTTAGAATATGAAGACCAATATAAGGATGATAATTTTGGAGAAGGAAATGATGGTGGAATATTAGGTATGTCATAAATAGGTGGTTATTCTAATATAAATGTGGTTTCTTTATTCACTTGTTAGGTTTTGGAGCATTTGCTGATTCTGGGTCTTAAGCAGCTATCTAGGTTCTGTATGTGAATTGTGGTGGTTCAATAAAAGTTTTCAGTAAAACTAGCCTCTGAAAATGTTATAACAAAACCTAAAAGATGCTTGTCTCCAAGAGCTAAATTTTACTAGCCCTTAAAACTACTCTATTTGTATTTGATAACTATGGTAAGTAAGTGTATTTTTAAATAGAGAATATAAATGAAGAATGAGAAATTGTTTTCATATATCGGTTTATACTTTTATAAACTACCTTGAAGGAAAACAGATACAAATGGAATATACCTTTAAATTTAATCCATATTAACATAATTTTATTATTCCAGTGATTGACTGTTAATCTTTTACCATTTCTCTTTGAAATTATAACTAACTTACATTTCCTATTTCAGATGACAAACTTATTAGTAATAATGATGGTGGTATCTTTGACGATCCTCCTGCCCTCTCTGAGGCAGGGGTGATGTTGCCAGAGCAGCCTGCACATGATGATATGGATGAGGATGATAACGTATCAAGTAAGCATTTCGCGTTCAGTGATTCTGGGGATGATTGGAAAGATACTACACATAGAAGACTGAAAACTGGAAGTTCTAGCTTTTAAGGAACTATAAGTGTCCTCAAATATAGTACTTCTGATTACTCATTCTGATTCTCTTTTGTGTTTAATCCTGTTCCCCTCCCCTTTTGTCCTTTGGGTTCACCTTTGGTGAGACTTCCTTATCATTAGAAAAGTGGTTTTTTTCTTAGTACCAGTGGGATTTCTTTCAGTTTCACAGGGGGATTTTTTCCCCCATTTGTAGGGTCTGTATTATATACTCAAGTCTTTTGTGACTATATTTGTTTTTATAGTGGGTGGGCCTGATAGTCCTGATTCAGTGGATCCCGTTGAACCCATGCCTACTATGACTGATCAAACAACACTTGTTCCAAATGAGGAAGAAGCATTTGCGTTGGAACCTATTGATATAACTGGTGAGCAGATAAATCTTTACATTTGTACCACATAGAATATAGGGTCCTATTTCTGGCACTTGCCTAGTTCCTAATCTGCTACTGCTAGTGTTTCAGATAACTAAGTTTCTTTCTCTTATGTCACAGTCATTTGTCATTGTCTTTATTATATCCAGTTAAAATTTGAGTATTTTGTAAAGTACATGGACAAGTTGCTGTGAAATATTAAAGTCTGTAACAAGCTATCTGCTAACATTTATCTTAGTCTTTTCGGGTTCCCAAAATGTTAGCAGCTCACATATGTAGCAGAAAATATTGCAGAACATTTTCCAATAAAGTACAAGATTGACTAATCAGTTATCTTTCAAAGTTCTGGATTTTGTACATTAGGGCTATAATCTAAAAAATCCTAAAAATACTTCAGATGGTTGTGGCCACAATAGAGTAGACTACTTGAAATCAGTCACAGTATAATTTAGATGTAAATTTCACCTTTGCTGGGGGCAGGGTCACACTTTGTCATCCAGGCTGCTGGAATGCAGTGACCCATAGCTCACTATAACCTCCAATTCCTAGGCTCAAGTGATTCTGCCTCAGCTTCCTATACTTTAATACAGGCGTCCTCAAACTACAGCCCGGCCTGTGGCGCCGGCCCACATGTGGGCCGCCTAGCACATTTTTCTGGCCCTCCGAGTGTTTTTGCCACTGCTGCCTGTCCGGCTTAGCAGCTGACCGGGCCCACAGTGCGCACTCTCCAACGGTCTGAGGGACAGTGAACTGGCCCCCTGTTTAAAAAGTTTGAGCACCCCTGCTAATATTTGATACCACCATGCCCAGCTAATTTTTTTATTTGTTGTAAAGAGAAAGGGTCTTGCTGTGTTGCTCACGCTGGTGGCCACAAGCAGTCGTCCCACATCGGCCTCCCGAAGTGCTGGGATTACAGGTGTGAGCCACTGCTCCTGGCCAGTTTTCGCTTTCAAGTAGAGCAGGATTGATTTTGGGGATTTTCTACTGAGGAAAATCTGATCACCAAAAATTGTGGCTTTGGCTTCTGGTCTCTGAAGAGTGCTTATTATGAACCTAGTTCTATTTAGGAAGATATAATAATAAACAAATCTTTTTCCTCATATAACTCATAGTAATTAGAGAAACATGAGTAATTAAGTAAAATATGTACCATATTAGATAATGACATAATCAGAGAAGGGAACTGAGTAGATAGAGGACAGAGGTTGAAGAGAGAATGTCACAGTATAATGCTTTTTGTATTTTTATTAATACTGAACTTCATGACTGTTTTATGTATACAAACCTGTGGGCTATAATATGTCTGACAGGGTGAAATCATGAGGAATTTATTTAATCTCATCAACTTTCTCCTTAAATCGAGATAATGCTACCTATTTTGCAAGGTTGTAAGGATTAAAACAAATATAGAAAAGTGTCTAGGATGGTGTTTTAGATCCTTTTGACTGGGGTTGGGTTTGTTTCACTTTATCAAGTAGCTTCTACAATTGCCATGTATGAATTACAACTTTTCCAATAAAAAAATAGTATTTGTTATCATTGATGGAAGACTTACTCTATGCCAGTCACTATGCTGAGTATTTTACAAATGCACTTTTAAGTGGCCCTATTTCAAATGAGAAAATAATGAGCCCAACTCTGAATCAAGTGTGGTATGTTCATTGTTTACAACAGAAAGCTATATGGGCAAAAATGTATTGGCCCTTGCATTATTTTACTCATTTTGTACTAAAAGTCTATACATATTCATTCACATTTTATTTATTGAGCCAGCCTCTTTTATAAATGTGGTTAGAAAACATCACATTCTATCCTCGAGAGGTTTAACTTTTGTACTAGGATCTGTGTGTAGAAAAGCAAGGGATACCATCAGGCCATGTCTAGTAGCTATAATATGTTCCAAGCTGGCCTCAAAAAATCACCTTATTTTCTTTTATCATTCCAGTCAAGGAAACAAAAGCCAAGAGGAAGAGGAAGCTAATTGTTGACAGTGTGAAAGAGTTGGATAGCAAGACAATTAGAGCCCAACTTAGTGATTATTCTGATATTGTTACTACTTTGGATCTGGCACCACCCACCAAGAAATTGATGATGTGGAAAGAGACAGGAGGAGTGGAAAAACTTTTCTCTTTACCTGCTCAGCCTTTGTGGAATAACAGACTACTGAAGGTAATGTACCTTGCAGAATTTTTTATTTCATACACATTTAGGCTATTTTTTTAAGAAATAAACTTCAAGGCCAGGCGCGGTGGCTCACGCCTGTAATCCTAGCTCTCTGGGAGGCCGAGGTGGGCGGATCGAGCTCGTTTGAGCTCAGGAGTTCAAGAGACCAGCCTGAGCAAGAGCGAGACCCCATCTCTGCTATAAATAGAAAGAAATTAATTGGCCAACTAATATATATAGAAAAAAAATTAGCCACGCATGCCTGTAGTCCCAGCTATTGGGAGGCTGAGGCAGCAGGATTGCTTGAGCCCAAGAGTTTGAGGTTGCTGTGAGCTAGGCTGATGCCACGGCACTCACTCTAGCCTGGGCAATAAAGTGAGACTCTGTCTCAAAAAAAAAGAGAGAAATAAACTTCAAAAACCTTTGAATCATTTTGATGAAGTATTTTTCCACTATGTGGCACCTTTCCTTTTTCCTCCCTTAAATCACAGTATAACAGGAATAACCTCCTCATCCGTAATATAATGTGACAATTGCATTTCTAAAAGGTATTAATAGAATGAATTTTCTCAACATTAAAAAGCCACTGACATTTTTAATAGGAGTTCTCTGTCCTCGACTTCCTATAAAAAACTGTTAGTTATGTTGCCTTAGCATGCTTTACATCTGCATTCTTTAGATGTTTTCCGAATAAAACGAGTGGTTCTACTTTTCCCACAATAAATAATTCTGGCTTTATGAGAATTTAAGGTTCAGAGGTTTCTGATGAGTAGAGCAGTGCTCTTAGGATACTCCTCTGTCTGAAGTTGAAGTATGCACAGAACTAATTGATTTTATTATGTACTTCACTATATTCTAAATCTAAAGTATTTCAGAACAGCAAGTTTATGATGAAACTATAGGAATCATGGGCATATAATTACTTACAAGAAGGTCCTTAAAATATTTATTTTTTGACTCTAGTCTCATTATTAGAAATTTTTCTTAGGAAAGTAATTCATTTCATAAAATTTCCTAGTAATTTTCCTAGGAAAGTATTGAAAAAGCCATTTCTGTGAAGATATTGATTACATTGTTGGTTACAATTTAAAGAAACCTAAAATATTTTTTAAAGAGTAGATGAATGGGTCAAAGTTTTTCCCCTCTCATTCTCCTTCTCCCTCTCCCCTCCCAGTGGATTTGTAGCCAGTAAAAATATTTTAAACAGTTAATAAGGTTACCATATAATATGAAGTGAGAAAGCACATTGTATAGCTATTTGATGTGATACTAGTTAGGTTGAGTTTTAAGTTTATGAATATGAAAATAAACTGCAGGCAGATAAATTTAAAACCTTAAGAGTTGTTAGATAATGGATAAAGAATTTTTTTAGTTTAAAATGGCTGACATCATAACTTGGAAACCCATATTTAAAATCATTTCAGATGGAATGAAGTGTGAATTTACTATAACACTAAAAATCGTGCTAAATTATATATATTATATATATGCTGATTACAACTACATTAGAACATACGGAAGATAAAAATCAGTGGTTGATTTTCAGTTTGTTTTATTTTATAATCTCTCTCTTCTTTTCATAGCTCTTTACACGCTGTCTTACACCACTTGTACCAGAAGACCTTAGGAAAAGGAGGAAAGGAGGAGAGGCGGATAATTTGGATGAGTTTCTCAAAGAATTTGAAAATCCAGAAGTTCCTAGAGAGGATCAGCAACAGCAGCATCAGCAGCGTGATGTTATCGGTTTGTTCTGTTGGAATAGTTCCCTGATAAAGTTTAAATGACTATTTGGCTTAAAATTACCTTTACATTGTCAGAGTAAAAGAATTCAAGAATGAAAGGATATACTTAAATTTTGGGACAGAGAAATGTATTAAATCTGATTGCCTTATTTAGATATGAAGTTTGCTTTCTTCAGAGAGGTTTAAGATTCAAGACTGTCTGGGTTGATAGTCTATTATCAAAAGAGTGTCCTGCATTGGACTTGTCCTTTTAAGAAAGACCCCCTTCTCCCCTTTGCTAATATTATAAATTGATCTTGGTGGAGGTAAAACTTTATCTGGCCACCTTCATTAGAGAAAATACCTGTCTTAGTGTACTTGTTTTAAAAGTAAGTGGTTATAAATATTATTTAAAACTATATATTTTATGTCTTCTCTTCACATGACCACTTCAGATGAGCCCATTTTGGAAGAGCCAAGCCGCCTCCAGGAGTCAGCTATGGAGACCAGCAGAACAAACTTGGATGAGTCAGCCATGCCCCCACCACCACCTCAGGGAGTTAAGCGAAAAGCCGGACAAATTGATCCAGAGCCTGTGATTCCTGTAAGTAAGCAAATCTGTCCATTAAGACATTTGAAGGTATTTATACAGTCAGTAGCAAGTGATATTTTGAAGTATTTTGGTTTAGACAGAAAATGACAAGGAATAGGTCCAGAGGAAGAATGGCAACTGAGGATATGTGAACACAATCTGCTTTAAGTGGGAGATGATGTTCTGGAAGTCTGCGGAGTCTTTCTGACTCTTCAAGTATTGCTTCAGAGTGGTCCACAGTGAGCATCTTTGGCTAATGTGGAATCCTAGACTCTGAACTTGGTCCTAATTTATTCTTTAGCAAACATTCTTGCATTATCTCTATTACTAGGCAGTTGTAGGTTATTGTATTAAGTAATCAAAATAAATCTGTCAAATACCTGTAAAAAAATGAAGCAATATCTGGCTACTTCATTCAGACTTTGGCTACCTTTAAGTTCAGCTAGGATATAGGAAAATTAAGTATAAAGGAAGTAGTAGAGTCTGATTTAGGACTTCCCGATCTTAAGTCTATAGAATAAATTAATTTTAGCAAGGGCTGGACATGGTGGCTCACACCTGTAATCCTAGCACTCAGAGAGGCCGAAGTGGGAGGATCATTTGAGGTCAGGAGTTCAAGACCACCGTCAGCAAGAGCAAGAAGACCCCGTCTCTACTAAAAATAGAAATATGCCAGGCGCTGTGGTGCCACCTGTAGTCCCAGCTACTGGGGAGGCTGAGGCGGGAGAATCACTTGAATCCAGAAGTTTGAGGTTGCTGTGAGCTAGGCTGATGCCACAGCACTCTAGCCTGAGCAACAGAGTAAGACTGTGTCTCAAAAAAAATAATAATAATTTGAGCAAAGGGAGGCGTTTCAGTAACCTTAGCCTCCTGGTTCAGCCTCCAACAAGAATACTCTGCCAGTTTTTAAGAAGTAGATCTGATCTCTGTGCCCTCTGGTGGTAGGGAGTTGTCAGTAAGAGCATTTTTCTGTATATACCTGGGAATGGGAATAGGTAGTGAGTAGGTGACTCTAATATCACTCTCCTTATGATAATTCTTTGGTTTCTTAAAGACTTCATTTTTTAATGTTCTCAACTTTTTGTATTAAACCGGAGAAGAAGGAAATATAGGAGACACACCAAGAAAAATAATTTCTTCATTGTATTTGCTGCCATAAGAGCTTCAAGGCTCCTAGAGTCAAAGCTTATGGTTTTTAGTTACATTAGTTAACTTCACAGCAATTTTATACAATAACAGTTGACAGTAGTGGGCTAATTAATATTTTTATTTTGCCATGGGATAAATGGGTTATTTGTTGTTCTTTTTATCTAAAATGCTACTAGAGAAACTTTTCGCTTTTGTTTTTATTTTTACTGCTTATTTTTATTTGCAAATTTCTTACATAGACTTTTTAAGTATTTGACTCCTAAAAAATAAGTATAAATGAAACAGGGTTTAGGACAATAAGATAAAAGTTAGTTTCTTTTTATAAGCTACTTTAATGTAGCTTTAAAATAAATGAAAAAGAAGATATATACTATTTTAGATTTTTGATTGTTGGGAAGCATGGAAAGATAACCCCAGTATTTCTTTCCATCCAGAAAACTTCAACTATATCTTATATTTAAAAGAAAATACCTTTAAAATGTGCATCTTAAATTGTCCTCTTTTTTTTTTTTTTTGCTTTAAGCCTCAGCAGGTAGAACAGATGGAAATACCACCTGTAGAGCTCCCCCCAGAAGAACCTCCAAATATCTGTCAGCTAATACCAGAATTAGAACTTCTACCAGAAAAAGAGAAGGAGAAAGAAAAGGAAAAAGAAGATGATGAGGAAGAGGAGGTAAGGAAACTATAAAAGAGATATCTGATAAGTAAATTATCATTTCAGAGTTAGCAAAAACTTTCAACCAATTTTTTTTTTACTTTTCATATTGGGACTAAATGAATTAGCGTTGAGCATCAGAGTGATGAAAAATGTTTGAATTTAACCATATTCTCAGTGATATAGATTACCATTAAGAACATTTGATTCTGTGCTATGTTGTAACTCATTAGCTCCTTTGTGGGTTTTTGAAGGACAGGGGACTGCCCTTAAACTGGTTTCTTGCCTGGCCTCTAAATTGCTTGAAGCTGCTTTTATTATCTCGTGGTCAGTGATCAATTCTTACTGCTGTTACCATCTGCCTCTGATATAACTTCTCTGTCTGTGGCCTGGAAATCAGTTGCTGAAACATTTTCCATTTGTCTGGGTTTCATTTTTGTTCTTAAGTAGATTAGGGTAGAGCATGACTTTGCTAAAATAGAATAAGTGAAGGCTTGGATTACTTTTATTGTTTTAAAAAGTAGATGTGCTTTAGGAATTGAATTCTTTTTCCTAGGGCATGTTTAAACTGTTCAAAGCCTTTTCTTTTTGCCTTTTTCTTATTTCTGTATCACTGGGGCTGTTAAGACTTAGAATTTATTCTTCTATTTGATGATTTTATTTAAACTCTTAAATTTAAAATATACAGTGTCTTTAAAATAGCATTGAAGCTGTTTAAATTTCTTCCATAACTATAGGTTATGGATTGGATACATTTTCATTAGCATATGTACTTATTTCTAATTTATCATTATGCCAGCTATAGATTTTTATAACAGTGTTTATTTTTAAGAGGAACACTACAGTATTTTAAAGGCAAAATTATCTTTGAATCTGCTCTAACCTATGTACTAGGGTGTGCCATTATCTCAAACTTAGTGTTGAATCAGTATTAAAATTGTTGTGCTTTCTGTTGTGTGTGAAGCTGCTGACCCCTGGCTATTTAGAACCTGGTATATACTACCTTAGCCTTGGAGCATCTTAGCTGCTGCTCTGTACCAACTTGATAGTGCAAAAAGCCATTTAGACAGCAGGTCTGTAGGTGGCAGGTGGCCGGGAGCTAGGTTGCTTAAATAAAATATATGTTATGGATTATAGCCCATTTCTTACACCATACAGACCCAGTGTTAATTACTCAAGTTAGCTAGTCTGCAGGCTGTTTGGTATTAGTCCATGATGAGATTAGGAGTCTGCCAGAATATATATATCATCTAGAAAATCATGCTACAAGAAAACATAGTATATTAGTGACATAGTTGGTTTATATTTTTGCATAAGTTTCTTAACAAGGCCAGTAACTGAAAGCTCCATGACCAGCAGCAGTCTGTGGACTACTGTCTAGATCATATCCTTATAGAGCAATACAGAATCATATATTCAGCCAAATGTTTGCTGGTGGATACAGGGGACTTTCTTTTGTAATTTAATAAAGACAAACTTAAGAATTCATACTAGATGTTAAGTGATTTTTCAGCAGCAAGTACATTTTATTAATCAAAATACACAATCTAGAGCTTTCAGAAGCTATAGAAATGCCTAATTTTGCAGCAGAATAGTTTTGTAAGCTTTTGTGTTTTTTTTTGGTTTTTTTTTTTTTGGGTCATTTTCATTCAGGATGAAGATGCTTCAGGGGGTGATCAGGACCAAGAAGAAAGAAGATGGAACAAAAGGACTCAGCAGATGCTTCATGGTCTTCAGGTATTGCCAGTATAGTCTTAGAGAAAAATGCTTCATCAAAGACTTTTGGCATTACTCCCTAAAAAAAAAAAAGGTTGCATATTATAAATAGAAAGCATATCCTTTTCCAAAACTACATTATTTTTAAATGTTGTAATTAAATATGTAAACTGTTAAACCTAGAACCTGAGAAACATTCAGGAGAATACTTTCTCAGAGTTATCCTAAAAAGCAGAACTGTGGTAATATTTTATGGAACTCATTTGTATGTTTACACCTTCTTGTTTTCAGTTGAGCAAATTTAATGTATTGAATCATTAAATTCCTTAAGTCATTATAGAGATTCAGATGTCACTTACCCTTTAATATACCAGACACAGGCTATCCTGAGTATCTATAAAAAAAACAGGCAATTTGCTCAAGGTTTCCTAAAGTAGATTCAAAGGATAGTTGACATTTAAAACATTTTTTTTTCATTTTAAAAATTATAAGTGCTAAATTTTATTATTATATCACAGTAGATGTCCAAACAAATGAGTTACTTTAGTAATACACATCAGAACAACTTCACTTGTTTTTCTTCTGATTTTAGACATCCCATAATAGGCGTTGGCCCTTTACCTTCTTGATTAACATGAGAATCACTCACATACCATTCAAAAGAGTCCAATATTAGCCCTGAGCAGAATGAATATACAGTATACTTTCTCCAGTAACCAGAATTGGCATCCTTATTAAATTGCTACTTTATTGTGCAGGTTGTTTTAACTCATCCGTATTTTGGTTTTATTTCAGCGAGCTCTCGCTAAAACTGGAGCTGAATCTATCAGTTTGCTTGAGTTATGTCGAAACACGAACAGAAAGCAGGCTGCAGCAAAGTTCTACAGCTTCTTGGTTCTTAAAAAGCAGCAAGCTATTGAGCTAACACAGGAAGAACCATACAGCGACATCATCGCAACACCTGGACCAAGGTTCCATATTATATAAGGAGCTAGAAGCATTATAGCTAGTGTTCATTTCACTAGTGCATACAAATTGCCCCCATGTGTAGGGCACACAGAACCTTTCGAGAATATTTAGATTTTTGTCTGTACAAAGTCTTTGCCTTTTTCTTTCTTCATTTTTTTCCCAGTATTTTAAATTTATCAATTTCATCTTTAAGGGAGACTGATTATATGGGTTGTTTGTGTTCTGATGGAGAAAACAGTGCCCCAAGGACTCAGAAGATTATTTTAACAGTTCAGAGCAGATGTGTGCAATATTGGTGCATGTAATAATGTTGAGTAGCAGTCGAAAGTCATGATGTTATCTTGTTCTACGTTACTGCATCGAAAAGGAAAACCTGTCTGGAAAAATGCCTGACAGTTTAATTAAGAGCTATGGTGTGAGTCTTTGACGGGGGGAAAAAAAAGTCTTTCCATCAGTAACACCGGCAATATTCTTGTTAACCACTGTACTTAAGGATGGTACCTAAAACAGCAGAGGTCATCCTCTTGATGTGTTTTAAAGTGTAATTCCATAATGAGCAAGGGTGTACGTGAAATTGTGTTGTGACTGATCCCCTTGAGCTATAAAAAGATAGGACTGACTTGGTGTAAAGTGTTCTATTTTGTAAATCATTCCATTTGAGTCTTTCTGATAAACTTTGCTATCCTGAAATCTGTTATTTTAGTGAGGCTCCAAAATGAGCAGGAATAGACTTAATTAGAGTAGAATGACTATTAAAAAACATAACTTTCCAGGAACTATAAATCAAAGTTTTAAAAAGATGTTTTGATATATTTGTTTGGAGTATTCAAATCATGAAAATGGAAATTGCCCTGCCTACTAAAAGGACAGACTGATGGGAAATTATACAGCTGGTTGACTTAACCTTTAAGCAGATAAATGCTGTAAAAACTAATGGCTTCTCTGATATTTATTATAAATTTTAGTACTGATCTTTTTCCAATGCTGCACACTCCTGTGTTTGGAACTTTATTTTAATAGCTTTGCAACTGAAATCTTATATCCAGTTTCCTGTAATTTAATTGAAAAACACACATCCAAATAAAGGCTTTATTATTAACAGACCAGATAGCACCAGAAATTATGTGACTATTATGATTGTCAAAACATGTCTTAACTTTTTAGGGCAAAATTAACAGTGAAAGTTCTAGCTTAAGTGTTGGCACTTTTGTGGGAAAAAAGATCATTTTTAAAACTCAAACATCAGTGTATACCCAATAATTTTAAATTATGTGAAATGTTTTAAATTTGTGAACTCGTAATTACTGTTTTAATGATTCAGTTTCTTGAGAGTGAGAATTGTATAAAATTGCTGTTGCAGCTTTATTTTCAATATGATGTGCCTGTAAACCATGATTTTTCCCTTGTAAAAAGACATTGTAGATAATTGAATGTTTGATTATAGAAAGGTCATTAGTTTCTTGTTACACATTTTGTTAGTCTGGTTTTTGTTGCTTATCGGGTTTAATATTGTTCTTGAAAATAGTTGATGCTATGTTATGTATAACTTTTCTAATAAAAGTTGTGTTATAAGCTGTAAATTTTGGAATATTGGTTATTCATTTGGTGTTCCCCTGGGAAAAGATGACTGAAAAAGTTAACAGCCAAAGCCCTCTTTTCTTTGCCTAATCTAGAACAATTATCCATATAATGAAGTGAATTTTCAAAAAAGGGCTCAGACTAAAAAATGGAAGACTGGAATATTTTGTATCTTAACCTTTGTTAATGGAACTATGTGATCCAAAATTTTTAATAAATGTGTAAGTTATAATGTATATAGAATGTATTAAGATTAAAATGAAACAAACAGATGTCTGGTGCTGAGGAAGCTTTGGGGCATGAATATATCCCTATATAACTGCTAAGTATATACAAACAATGACATGCTTATGGGTGTACATCCTTGGCTCTCTAAACAAACTATGTGGGTGGGCAGGTGCTGGAGAACTGCCTACGTTGATCTGAGAGGCCTAACTGAGAGCCAGGGCATTCAGGAACTTGACATGTATCCACCTTTACAGTCGAGCCTCTGACTGTCCGCCCTTAACTGTGAGCTTTAAGACACTTAAGATTTTATGGTTTGAGCCCTGATGTATCTTAACCATAAATAGTTTGATGCTGTTTGTAATAGGAAAGCCAGTTTTTATTAAGTACCAATTATCCTCAAACCCAAAGCAGCTTTAATTTGGGGCTCACTGCCATAGAGACAGACTACTAAGGAATTACAGTTAACGTGAAAGTGACAGGAGCCTCGAATACAGCATGCCAAAGTACCAGGGGAAAGACCAGAAAGAAAAGATTCTCATGTTAAAAGGCTTTGCTAAGACATACAACATGCATCAGTGTAATAAAGTGTAATGGTGGTGTTTACATACAGCAGAACCATGAGTATTTAACTTGGAACTCAAAGGCCTAGGTGGAGACTGACAGGAGAATCTCATTTTGTGACTGTCCTTCCCAAACTTGGAGTTAACAGAGTGGTGCGGTAGAAAGAGCAAAGGGCCAGAGTAGAAACCCAGGCTCTAATCTTAATTTGATTATGGAGCCTAAAATTTGAGAAGCTTCATTCTGTAATTGGGCCTACATCTAAAATAAAAATGAAAATCAAATCCCACCTGTTTCCAAGAGTTGTGAAAACTCTGTTAGCTAATTAAAAGCAGTTTTAAAAGCAGCTAACATTTGTATGATGGAGATAATTGGCTTTGATTCAGGCTACTTAGATGCATGTGCTTGATCAAGGTTTTTAACCTTTCTGATCCTAGGGCACTTCATGTGAAGTGGACATTTCTCCTTGGAGGAACCACATAGCACCTCAACCTAATTTATCTTAAAACTTAAATAATTCTACTTTACTCCTTTAGACCTCCCTAAAGCTTCATCTTGATGAGTGGTTCCTTCACCATCCATGTCCCCACTACCTGGTGACTCAGTGTTCTTGTATCTTAAAATATACATTGTCTTGTTCACACTACTGTTTAAGAATCTTTCAGAGATAACTGCAACAGCCTCATTCACTCATTCAAAAGATACTTGGTGCTATTGACAGTTCTTAAAATGTTAATAACACTCATGTACATATCAAAGTTCTATTTAACTTTTTCTTTTTTAAGGCAGGGTCTTGCTATGCTGACCATGCTAGGGTACAACAACTATTCACAGGCTTGATCATACTGTACTGTGTAGCCTTAAATTCCTGGGCTCAAGCAATCCTCCCACCTCAGCTTCCCAAGCTGCTGGGACTACAGGCACATGCCACTGTGCCTGGCTCTATTAAACTAGTTAGTGAGGGAACCAGCAAGATAAAGTTCAATAAGTATTGAAGAAATGGGATTTTTCTTATGTTGCAATAAGAAAGGGGTGTGCTAAAATAATAAGATTGCTAGTTTACAAAACTGGCTAAAATTGGCAGGGCAATGAAACAGCAAACAGTTATAAGTCATTTGGGACCTAAACAGTTGTGAGTCCTATGTTTATATTCTTTCAGTGTTATCTAATATGGGCCACATATATAATTCTAAACTTTCTAGTCACATTAGGAAAAACAGACAACTGAAATTAATAAATTTTATTTATTATATCCAAAATATTACTTCAAACTATAATTAATGTTTTTAAATTTTATGAGATGTTTTACTTTTGGGGGATAGTAAATCTTAAAAATCTAGCATATATTTTACAACTCATTTCAATTAAGGCTAGCAGAATTTCAAAAATTCAATAGCCACATGTGACTAGTGGCTACCATATCAGCACAGCTCTAACATGACATCACAAGGTTACATAATCTAATTCTAAACCTAGGCAAGGTGCATAGATGCCATGAATGCGCGTGCGCGCGCACACACACATTCTCTGCCTTCATAGAGCTTACATTCTGGCTTGGAGACAAATAGTGAATAAACTGAAGTTAAAAATCTAAAATGTTAGGATAGTTGCAGTATCAATAGGGTGGTCAGGAGAGGCCTGGTTAAGAAGGTGAGGTTCTGAGCAAAGACTTAGAGGAAGTAAGAGTGACTTAGACAAGAGGATGGATACGGGAAGAAGGATTCAGAGAGAGGGACAGGCAAGCGCAAAGGCTCACAGGCCTAATTGTGCCTGACTTGTTCAAGATAAAGCAAGACCCGTATGGCTGGAAAAAAAGTGAACAAGGGGGAAGGTCATAGGAGATAAGGTGGAAGATTTAACAGGCCAGATCATGTCCAGCAGGGATTCTCAAGGCTGCTGTCTATTGCAGTCACCTAGGGAGCTTCAAAAAGTACTGATGTCTGGGTCCCCATCCCTGTGGAACATTCCTCAAGCTTCTTATTGTCCATTGAGTGCACAATAATTGAATGGATGGAAGTAATTTATAAAGTATTACAGCATCTCTGGCCATAATCTGAGTAAAGTTGATGCTTCTGAAAGGTGTGTCTAATTTACTGTGTGATTGGGAATAATTCTTGATGGATTGCCAGTGGTACCTGAACTTGAGAAATAAAGATCAAAGAGAGAGGACTGGTATTTGCAGGGAAATGGACCAGGGTTTGAAGCTTCACAGCCTTTTTCCATCAGAGTGGCCTTGGGTCTCAGTTTTCTCTAGTATAAAACCATTGATGCCAAACTCGTAGAGTCTTGTGAAGATTACGTGAAATAAAGAATGCATCTTGAAGTGCCTAAAACAGTGGGCACTCAATAAATGGTGGCTATTATAAACATGATTAAAGCAAAGGAATCATAATAGAAAAATGGAGTCTTCAGAATATGGATTTAACAGAGTGGGATGTTAAACACAGAAGAGAATGGAGGGAGCTAAATACTGGGGACTCTCACTGAGATGCCAGAAGGAACCTGGAGAATGGGCTCTCTCTGAAGGTTCCCTCCCTTCCAGCATGCTATCTGCCCTCTGCCCGCAATGCCCTTTGCTCACCTGTAGCCAGCTACATCCCAGTCACCTTTCAGGTTTCAGCTGAAGTGTAAATTCATCAGGGAAAATTCTGCTGAGTCACATCCCATGCCATAATAAATCAGGTTTTCTGAATAAATGTTCTTGTAGCTCTCTGAAATGAAATGAAATAAATAAAAGACTGTTATAGTTAATCGGCAACACTTTGCCACCATCTTAGAAAGGAATTGCAAAGTTGAAGACCTCTTTTAGAGATCTCTATCCAAAAGATTAGATTACATAGTACTAAATAAAGGGAAAATAACCACAAATTCTTAGAAGTCAGAAAGGGTCTTTCAGTAGTCACCTGTGAGAAAATCCTAGCTCAAAGACAGGTTGAACATCCACACCCTCTAGAACAGAGGTCCTCAAACTTTTTAAACGGGGCCAGTTCACTGTCCCCAGACCGTTGGAGAGCCGGACTATAGTTTTAAAAAAACTATGAACAAATTCCTATGCACACTGCACATATCTTATTTTGAAGTAAAAAAATAAATAGGCAAAAACACACAAATGTGGCTCCCGGGCCATAGTTTGAGGACGCCTGCTCTAGAATACCCTGCATGTTAAATTTCTGAAGTGGAAGACCTACTGGTTAATATAACACAATCCACTAAGTAGCACTATGCATGTCTCTTCTCATAACATCATGTCTCTTTAAACCATGTTAAGAAAAAAAGGGGGTATCAAATTAGATATCCTGGTAGAAAGATCACTGATTCACAGACACACCTGGATAAAGCCCAGCTCTGTCACGTATCACGGAGTATGACCTGGGCAAACCTCTTCACTTCTCTGAACCTCAGTTTCCTTGCACATAATATTGGGTAGCAATATCTACCTCATGGGTTTGTGAGCGCTGAAAGAAATACTGCATGAAAGCAACAGGCATCAAGGTAGGTCAGGCCAACAACTCAGTAGCAGGAAGTATGTAGTTACATCCCTCTAAGCTTTTTCTTTTTTCACAAAATTCACAATAACAAAACATGAGAATGATCTCTGTAACTCCTATAAGAATATTTTAAAAATCCATGTATTCTAAACACTGGAAGCCAAGGCTCATACGCAGAGAAGCAGCCATGTTCCATGAGGAGAGGAAGCCAGGCCTGGTCATGGTCTCCTGCATGGAGCTGAGGGCCCAGAGCGTTGGTGAGTGGCTGAGCAATCCCGAAAATAAGGAGCCACTTCTGACACCTTCTTTTCCTTTCTTACAGTCTTGCCTTCACACAGTTTCCTCTAAACATTCTTACATTATCGTCAACCTGCAAGCCAACAAAGGGACTTTTAAACAGGTGGGAGGACAGAAAGTTTCACCCAGCAGCATCTGCGCCCCATTCCTCCTGCTGTCCTCCTAGCGGCGCTCCAGGTCATAAGTGCGGACTCTTAGGTGGGCCTGGCAGGTAATGGAAACGGTGAAGTGGCCAGGTGTGCAGCAGTGGAGGTTGGGGAGGGACAGTGGGGAACTGGCTGAAAGGGGGTGGCAGTGAGCACAGCGTCTGCTAACATTTCACCAACTGCTGGTTCAGGAAAGAAGGTGGAGCATTGCCACATTTGGAGAGAGGCCAGGGATCCAGATTCTTATGTGAACACTCCTGATTTTTAAATATGATATGTGATTTAAAACTGTTTTCGACACCATGCAGGCCACACACACTTCTGTAGACAGATCCAGCCCATAAGCCTCAGGTTTGAGGCTTCTGTTGAGCCGACTGTGAGGCCCACAAGGAAAGCAAGTTTTGCTACCTAGAACAGGGCTTCCTGGGCTCTTTCCTCCAGCACTGCTCCAAAGGCCACAGGTTTGCTGCTTCCTCTGGAAGAAGACTGTCCTCATTTTCCCCCAGGCCTGTATTTGATTCTCTAGGCCCACAGGGAGAATTCGTACCTGACTTTGTTTATGCTTCAGGTGTGCCTGGCTAATGCTTTGTGTGATGATGACTGTTGTATAAGCATTCCCAACCCAATGGAGATGTCTTCTGAAAAGCAGGACTTGAAAAAAATGTAAACCTAGAGACAAAAGTCTCATCCCCTCAAATCTCCCAAAACCAAACGATGCAGGGATTCGCAGATGTTTGTCAGCTGAAAGTCATATGGAAGGCTGTGACTCTGTAGGCCTGAAGTTTGGCCCAGGAATCTAAATTTGCAACGAGCACTCCTATGGTTCTCAGGCAGGCAATTTCCAGATGACATATTCAGATACCAGAATTTATCCTTATCCTCCGAGTTGCCATTGCAAACACTTGGCCAGCATCTGGAGCCCCGGCTGGCGGGAGGAAGTGCCCTCTGTGATCGGCCATTACTTATGCTCTAGGACTAATTAGTTCTCAATTGGCCAACAGCTGTTCGGTGGGAAATGCAGCAGGAATGAAGCTCTCCAAGTTGAGCAAGCTGGTGCAGTGTTATTTCCAGAAGGCATGTGGCCAAAGGGGTTCTCGTGTCCTGTTGTAATTTTCCCAGCTGTTGACAGTTTCCTGTGTGCTGTGAAAATGAGTAAGGACACCAAAGGATGGACAGTGATCCCATCAACAGTGATAATCAAAGCAGCAACACAGCTTATCTTTATCGAGTGAGTTTGGCCAAGTAGTCGAGAACACGAGATTGGAATAAAAGAGAGGTGAGTTCAGTATTAGCTCTTCCTCTAACTAGAGGCCATGGTGAACACCTTCACTTCTCCAAGTCTTGGTATCTTCTGAGGAAACTCATAAAGCTCCTGTGAGGAATGAGTGACATCACGCAAAGAAAGCACTTAGCACAGTGCCTGGTCAGCTATAGCTGCTCTCTGTTAGCTGTTTTTCAGGCCAAAATATTTATTGAGTGTTTTAGCCCAAGCAAGGCGTCATTCTGGTGCCAGGTGTACTGATATGAACTCAACAGACACTTTTGGTAAGTTCAAGAGAATCAGTCCAGCTTTTCTAAAGAAGTAAACCTCACTTCGGTTTCCCCAGAGAAATCATTCTCCCCATCTTCTCTATTTCCATATTTTATTCATACCACTTTGATGAAACTTATCACGAAATACTTTACTTTGCCTGCTTGCTTCTCGTGACTACTTGACTATGAACTTTTGGAAGACTTGTCTGTGATCCCAGAACTACCTGACCCAGCATGTGACTCGGAGTTGAGGGGTGACCAATTTTTATTGGCTTCAGCATGACCAGTGGTAAAGGATGAAAATAACTCCTATGAAGTCAATGTCTGTAGATATTGGTCTTGAGAGTAGAATATGAATTCTTATGGTTTTTAAAAGCTCATTATCTTGCCTTAAAAAAACAAAGCAGGGAGAAAAATTAACAAGGAAGGAAGAATAATTTATCTACCACCCTCCATCTCCCAGCAGTCAAAGCTTTGCTCCATGGACATTAGTTACCCATCTCTTCCACCAAGCAGATGGCCTGCCTTACCTGTGAAGGCAGAAGACAGAGGCTCCTGAAGGGTTCGCCCTTGTGCAATTGGTTCAGAGCCCACCTAGCAGAGGTGATTGGATCAGAACAAATGGCCATGGGCCCCAGATTCAGATGCTACATTGATCAGTTTGAATAAGAGCCCCTCAGAATTTAAGTATATGATAAATTATAGGAGAATACTTAATTCAGAATTCCAAATGCCCACAATAATTCTTGGTATGGAACCTTGCCTTCCAGGAAATAGTGTCATTTTCTTCATGCTATTTGGAAAGTAACAGCAGTTGGTAAATTCTGAGTTTCTTTTCCCCAAGCCATCCCAAATTTGTTTGGATTGACTCTGCCAAAATAACAGAGACTGGCAGCTTCGCTTGATTATAGACGTTGTGCATGAAATGTTATTCTCTGCTTTACCTAATCCCCCGATCATGATGCGTACTACATGAGGTAATGTATGTGTACCTACTTTGCAATCTGGAAAGCTCCACAAAAGTAATTATAATAATAACAACATAGCTTCCTCAGGAAGAAGAGTCACCGTATGAGGTGAGGATAATGCTAGGCCTTAATTTGAAAGTCAATTTCAGCAAGGTAAAGAGGATGCAGCATAGTTAAGGTTGATTTCTTGGGGGAACCATCTCAAGTATTATGCGCTTCAACATTTCAGAAAATCTCAGCATTTATGGCTTTCCTTGATGGAATTCTGAGGCAGAAGCAACTTTCTACCAACTTCTTGAAACTTTGTCACAGTGGATGGTCTCTGTAAGCATAATCCTAAAGGATAAAATTAATCAAAAAAAGAAGAGATTTCAACTCAACAAACATTTATTGCACCAGACACTATGTTATGTGCTAATATCATATGAAGACATAATCCTTGCAATTATACCTTCAAAGATCGTAAGGAAGCTGTGAGTGGCATTTTAAACCATGCTTTGAGGAATGAATGGGTTTTCATTCAACAGGTAGAGTGCAGGGGACAGGAGGGAAGGGTATTCCAGGAAGAAAGAATAGCATGGGCTAAGGCATGAAGATAAAAAGGAATGGGGTTGATTTGCAAAACCCAAATAAAAGGAGGCGAAGCCCTAGTAGCAGTCCAAAGACAGAATTAACTCTTAACCCAAGCAATATTGCTAGATTTTCTACCAGATACTAGGCTCAAACACCACCTCACATTTCTCCTTCCTTCAGCATAGAATGTCTGCTATACATTCTTAAGTTTACCAACAAATTTGGCCTCCCTTACAACAACCTTTTCTGCTTTTAATTAGATCATATGAGGTCTTTATTCCTCTACAAACCAGGCAGAGATTAGAGAGCGGAAAACCATTTCCAGATAAGAATCTGCTAGTGGAGTAGGGCCATTTTCATAAGTCCTTCTGGTTCCAGCTCTGTTTGCATGAGCCTTACTGCCAGGAAACCTGAGTCTACCCATCATGACTCTGGTGGCCACTGCAGGGTCTCACATTGACAGCCTGGGACTGTAGGAAGAACCCTGGGCCCTGGAAAATTGTGAAGGAGAAGAAAGAGCTGGAGGCTTCCAATATCATCAGATTTTTCCCTGGGTTGCTGACAGGGGCATTCATGGCCAGGAGTACTGGCAAAATGGGTAGGCCAAAGGCAGAGGATGAAGAGTGGCCATCTCAGCAGTTAGTCTTCCTGGAATCTTTTGTCAGTGGCCCTTTTCTTGATCCTGAAGCAGAGTTCAGGACAGAATGCCTTCCCGATGGCCCAAAGGTGACAAATGGTTGAGATCCTAGGGACAGTCACTTCTGCTCTTAGGAGAATCGCATAATGATAATGATAATGATACTACAATTTATTACCCATTTAATAACAATAATAATAATACATTTATCATGGCTAGAATTTGTAAAACACTTTCTACGGGCCAGGCTCTATGTTAGTCATATCTCCTATGTTATCTCCTTTAATCCTTCCAACATCACTATGAGGTAAATGCTATTAGTAGTAGTATTACTATTATTATTAACTTTATCAACAGATGTGGAAACTGAGTGTGGCCTAGACTATAATTGTCATTGAAGATTCCATTTGTCCACATTTCACAGCTCAATTCGAGTTAGATGAGGCCATGTGACTAGTTCTGGCCAATGGGCTCTGAGAGGAAGTGAAGCATGCTGTTTCTGAATTGAGGCAGTGAAAAGCCCATATGCACATTTCCCGCCCCCATGATTAAGGAGGGTAGCAATGCCACAGAAGCCACTAAATGGTGGAACCTCCATCAGGCTAGGTCCCTGAGTGACTTTAGGGAGCAAAGCCTTCTCGGAGACCTGGGAGAGATATATATACCAGGACCAAGAGATAAACCTTTATTGTGTTAAGCTGCTGAGATTTCAGTGTTAATTTATTACTGATACATTACCTAGTCTATCCAGATAATATAGTGATGCCTTAAGAAGTTTAGTAACTATAGAATGAGTTGAGTGATTGAGTTGGAACCAAAATTTCCTAGTTCTTTTTACTACACAAATTCAAGTCTATGGTAATGGCATAAACTTGAATTTCTATTGCACCATCCACTATGGCACATGGAACTGGCTTCAAAATCCTATCCATGAAAGACCCAACACATGTGGGATGCCCCTTAAAGACAGCTAATAGATTAGCTCTGTCAGGGCAGGCTGGTTAGATGCAGATGTGTAGATTCGATTTCCAAGCAGACCCACCATGTGACAAAACTTAAATGTCACTGAAACCAGAGTAAAAGCAGAGTGGTCACCAAATAGCCTCACAAGGGAACAGGAATTTATCACATTCCAGGCCTTGAGGCTTGTCCAGTTTGGTTAGCAAACCCAAAGCAGATTCATTGCTCTGGGTCCAATTTGGACTGTCCAGCCCACAGAAGACTTAACAAAACTTAAACGAGAGATCCAATGTATTAATTTGTAATAAGAAATATGACAGTCACACAGCCCACGATGATTTTCTTGGCCTGACTAATTAGCACATTCTCACCATTGACACAATTGATCCCTAGCTCAGTCTTGAAACAAATTCTTGACCTGGCTTCTGTGATATCTCACTCTTAATCTCTTTGAAGTTTGTTTGGTTTTCCTACTTCACTAGGAGCTTGTTCTCAGATTCCTTTGTTGATTCTTCTTCATCTCCCAACCCTTAATATCAGGAGGCCCCAAGGTTCAATCCATGAAGTTCCCTTTTCTATCTTTGCATTCCCATGGTAATTTCTTCCAGTCTCACAACCCTAAATACCATCTACATGGTGGTGACTCTTAACTTTATGTCTCCCTCCAGCTGTGATTTTTCTTTTGAACTTCTGGCTGCCTGTTTCATATCTGCACCGGGATGTCTAATAGAATCTCAAATTGAATGTGTCTGGAGCTGACTTCCTGATCTTCACCCACAAGTGAGCTCCTCCTATAACTTCACCATAGTAGTTAGTGGTAAATTACTCGGATCCAAAATTTGGAATCACCCTTGACTCACACGTTTCTCTCACACACACCACTCATACCCTCCAACAAGTTTCTCTCACACACACCCTTCAAGCCCCCCCCACTGCTCTATTTTCAAAATATAGCCAGAATTTAACTCCTTTTTACCACCTTTATTACTACTACCCAAGTTCAAGTCACCAGCCTCTCTTTCTCTAGACCATCCCAACTGATGTCCCTTTCCCTGAGCACACTCCCTTCTCCCAAACTCTTCCCAGTGCAGGAGTTGGAGGAGTGATGGTGCTAAAACCTTGGTCAGATCACATCACTCCTCTGTTCAAATCTTCCCAATGGCTTCCCGTCTTACTCAGAGTAAACAACAGTCATTACAGTGGCCTATAAGGTCCCAGGCAACCTCACTCCCCACCGCCATTACCTCTCTGATCACATTTCCTACTTCCTTCCCCTTGCTCACTCCACTGTCACTCTGGCCTCCTTGCTAGGCCTGGAACAAGCCATACCCATCCCACTTCAAGAATATTCCACCAGCTGCTTCTTTCACTTGGAACGGTCTTCCCCCAGACAGCTGCATGGATCGCGCTCTCCCCTTCTTCAAGTCTGTGCTTAAATGGCCTTTCTTGAAGAGGCTTTGCCTGACCACCCTAACAAAAATTGAAATACTCCCAGCACTTCCTATCCCTCTCCTCTGCTTTATTTTCCTCCAGCCACAATTAAAGTACTATGTATTGCATGTGTGTGTGTATCTCACCTAGAATAAATGTAGACTTCATGAGGACTAGGGGTTTTGTCTCATTAATTCACTTCTGTATCTCCAAGACCTAGATTTTAAAAACTCTGAAGCATATTAGATATTTGGTATTTATTTTGGAAGAATGAATGATTATTCTACAGCATATACACACAGCCAAACTATGTTCAGAATATTGCCTGGTGAGCATGGACTCTGATTAACTAAATATTTTAATGACATCATTTTAGAGTGGGGACGTACCTGTCATAGGGACCAAAGTGTTGCAGACTGTGAGACCACTCGTCCAGTGCCAATGTTAGCTTTTCCCACCTCCATGGCTGATAAGTAATTCCCCTGAAAAATCGACCTATTTTTTTCCTTCACACATATTATTGTCACCATCCTGGTGATAGTTGAAGCTTGCTAGGAACCATTCTGCCTCTTCTGTAGAGTCACACTGTGTCCATTATGTGCTGATTGTATAACGTAAATCTGGAAGAACAGCTCCATTTGAAATCCTGTTTCCAACTTCTTAAGAGCACTGCCCCCTTTGTTGGGAGTTCATGCTCAGATTTTTCTCCTACGTTCTATTCAGTTAAGCTAAGCTCTTCCTTATCACACCATCTGGCAAAGACGGTGATGAGTGTTTAGGTAGGGAGCAAGCACTCTTGTGTAGCATCATTTTATTTGGGGAGGCAAATAGATGTTTGTACAAATTTCAATCAGCAGGGCATCCTACAGTCCAATTCTCCCCTTCTGTCCTTCTCTGCTTTCCGGAGTTGGGTGGTAGAACTTCATGATCTATGATGATGGGGGAAAACCCCTCATTGCCACACACACAGAGTTATTCAGATTAGTTTCTACCTTTGGCCCTAGTCAATACTACTGATCAATCCCTTGACTAGTGCTTGTACCTTTAATGACTAATCCCAAAGACTTTTCCCAAATCCTCCACTCATACTCACCCCCTCAGCCTCCTTGAATTTAGCAGACAACTTGCTACACGCTTATAAGAAAACATTTAAACCTTCACTCAGGGCTGTGATCAGCTGGTGGTATATGGCCTCACTCACATGTCTGGTATTTGGTTGACTGTTTTCAATGACAATTAATATAATTAGGTCATGTGCCACTTTCAATCTAGCAGGCTAACCCAGGCTTAACAGGGTGATCAAGATCAGCCAGGGAAGACAAGCCCCAGTGCACAAGTATGTTTCAAAACTGCTTTGCATCATGTTTGTTACTGTCTCGATGGCCAAAGCAAATCAAATTTCCAAGCCCAGAGTCAGTATGAGAGGGGACTACTCAAGCAGTATAGATTCAGGGAGGGAGATTATTGTGGACATTTTAAAAAGAATCTAACATAGTGTTGTCGGGGTTTTTTTTAACTATTTGGGAACCCCTTGTACTATAATTCTCCTCCAAGTAATTTTTAAGATCATAATAATTCAAGATAACACCAGAAAAAGACTTCTTTGCACACTTTTGTAGGAAAGGAAAACTATTGTTTAAAAATTTTTTTTTTTAATTCTGCAGTCCTTATGCATTGTTTTTGTCTTCCTAGCATCCTTTCCTTTGGAAAACCACACTCTTCTATTCAATGGGTCCAGTAGGGTTGTCAGCCAGTCACAGTGCCACATCCTAGTCTTTTCTATCCCACCTCCTGACTCAGGTCTGGGTAAGCCTCACCGGTTAGAACAAGAAAAAAACACATGACCAAGCAGGACCAATCAGACGCTTTCCCTGGGAGTGCTATATGGGAGCAGGGTAGGGGTAGCCCTCTGTCTGCTGAAGGATATGAATCTGAAGCTAAAAGTCAGTAGTCATATTTCCCAGCACATAGGGAAATCCTATCAGCAGAATGAAACAAATCAGAAAAAAAAGAGGAAAAAAGAAAGGCAGTGACCCAGTGGCAAATTCTGGTTCTAGCTTATGAGGTCCTGATTCCTACAATAATTCCTTCTATTCTTCTTTACTGTAATATCCTTTTTAAATAGGTAGTGACCCAATACATTCTCTTTTCCTTAAGCTAACTTGAGCGGAGTTTTCATCATTTGCAACCAAGAGCCCTGAGTGATTTGAAACCCTGTAATAGCTATTAAATCAACTCATCTTCTCATTCTGGCCCAATCACCATCTTCAGCTGTCAACTCCTGAATGCTTTAAAACTGCACTAGAGAAAGTGCTGTCATGAAGGGGGCATGGAGGAGGAAGTAAAAGGAGCCTGAAGAAAATGAATGGACCATTGGGATAAAGAAACAGACAGGATGAAAAATTACCTCTCAGACAGAAGAGAGAGGAGACAGATAAATGGGAAGCTTTTGGCAGCCAAGAAAGTAAATGAAAGGATAAGAAAGATGACATAGAATACGAAGAACAGTATTGCTTGAAACACTCACAGGAGTAAGAGCTCAGAACAATGGCTTCGGGGTTGTCAGTGGTTGTTTATTGGGGAAAAAAAATACTTAGGATGGTCATAAAAAAGAAAAAAGAAGGGAAAGAGCAATGAGCAAGCCACCACCCTGCACATTAAAATGAAAAATGGGTTGTGAAGAGAATTACTTCTTGATAGAAGCACAGCCCTGTTACTTTAAAATTTTGGTATTCTATCAAAAATCCATTAAAATGATACAGGCTTCTCCTCCCATACAGAAGCTATATTATATACAGCTTTTCCAAAGGATCACATTGTAAGTATAATCTAAGGTAATTATGTTCCAGCAGTCTGTTCCTTTTGGCATACAACTAAATTCCTAACTAAATTCCTTTTCAGCTGCCTATCTTGTTTTCTAACACCACCTTAAATTTTTTTCCTCTCCAACTTTTACATTTGTTTGACAATGTCTCCCATAATCTCAGTACCCTCACATTCAACCACCAACCAGGACCACCCCAAACTTTTACTTTCAAACACAGCACCCTTGTGTCTACCAAGAAACCATTTCCAAAAGGATGCACATATAATGTAAGTACTCCACTCAACTACTTTCAGTAATTGTGCTAATATCTCTGTGGTTTGTTTGTAGTGTTTTAATTGGAGATGAAAGGGCTCTTGAGAGGCTATGGGGAACATGACTTACGGCAGTTGTCAATGATCTCTGACCCACTGTAAGTACAGAATCTCTGCTGATGCTACTGGATTTATTTGAGCATGCAATAAAATCATATATGGGAAAATGTTTCGAAAAGTAATTTCAAAAGGTAATCATAATTTTAATTATAGTTGGGTATTTCCTGTCTTAATTCATTCACTCATTTCATTCAAACTGTAGTTTGTTTCCAAATTATTTGGAAGTGTGGGTTGACTAGTGACCTGCTATATTTATGGCACAATGGCCCTTAGAGATAAATCCTGACATTGTGGAGATGTGTCCAGCACAGCTGCCCCCCTGTGGCTGTTTCTGGTGCCCCAGCATCCAAGTCCCTATAGTCCTACCCTTCCTACCCCCTTGGACCCTAGCCCATACACTGGCTCCAGCCTCAAGAGACCTGGCCTGGACAGGATATCTGTTGAATAAAATAGATTAATATTAATAAAGAAAATGTTATGGGAGCCGAAGTTGGAATGAGGGCCAATTTGGGGCCCAAGGGAGAGACAGAAAACAGAACGGTCCCATGGGTTCGAGAATCAGAAGATTCAAATCTTACACGTACATGCTCTATGACATGAGAGCTCTGCAGAATAAATATTAAGTAAAGTTACTTTATTTTCAGAGCTCCAATTCCAACTCCTCATATGTATTCTAAATATGGAAGTAAGTACTTACTTGTAGAGGGTTGTTGTAAAGACTAAATAAAACAATGTATAAAAAGTGAATAGGAGAGTCCCTGTTATATAGAATTAGTGCTCAATAAAAGGTATCTACAACTACTCCTATCACTATTACTAAAAAGGCTGAAAGAAAACATATCTTTGAATTCCCCTAAGTATTTGGCCCAGACAGTAGGGTATTTGACATTATAACAAATTTGTCTTTGTCTTTGGTGTAAACAAAGTGGTAGCAAATAAATTATAAGAAAGTCCCAATTTTTCATTTTTGCCTTGGGACAAATATATATTAAAAATATATATGATCTCCAAAGATATATATTAAAATCTTCAAATATATGTGTGTGTATATATATATATATATATATATACAATCTCCAATCTAGACTATCATGATCTGTTTTTTAAAAAAAAATTCTCAGGGAAAATAGTTCTATGAAATTAAGTACAATTAAGTTCTATGAAATTAAGTACCAATGTTCAAGCCCTGATTTTTATCTTTAACT
Source organism: Mirza zaza (assembly GCA_008750895.1). Lineage (NCBI taxonomy): Eukaryota > Metazoa > Chordata > Mammalia > Primates > Cheirogaleidae > Mirza > Mirza zaza. The sequence continues at coordinate 27,562 of VSMD01099759.1, read as the reverse complement.
ATCTCTTCCTACTTTTGTTTTTCAGATGAAGAAGCTAGAGGCAGGAAAGGGAAGTAACTTCTCAAAAGGCTGAGTTCTAGGTCCCTGTCTTAGTCGGCTTTGTACCGCTGTAACAGAAAACCATAGGTGAGGTAATTATAAAGAAGAAAAATGTCTTTCTTACAGTTCTGGAGGCTGGGAAGGCCAGGATCAAGGCAGCAGCAGTTTCAGTCTCTAGTTTCCAGAAGGTACCGTGTTGCTGTGTCCTCTGGAGGGGAGGAAAGCCGGGTCCCCACATGGCAGAGCAGAGCCCTCATGACCAAATTACCTCCCAGCAGGACCCTCCCAACAGTATTGCATTCAGGATTAAGCTTCTCACACGTGAATTTTGGAGAACACATTCAAACCATAGTAGTTCCTGTCAGCATGAATGAGGATATGATTCTGTGAATTAGCCATGGCGTGGGAATCAGCACTGATGTGATCTGATGCCTCTTTGTTGGTCACCTAATAAGGCCAAACCAGTGAATCAACTGATGTTTCGTGTGTTATAAGCTCCAGATGGGTTGTTTCCACCTGACTGCCCTCAGCTGCCACTCGATTTCTGCTTTACCTGCATTTCCTAGCACTGGGTTGTTAAAAGAGCCTTGGGGGGAAATGGGGTCTGCTTTCCATAAGAGGATATCCCAAAGAAAGGGTTAAATCCGTGATTCTGATCAGTGATTTCCTAATCAGAATAATCTGGGTGGAGTTATAGATTACAGATTCCTGGGCACCCCCCCCCTAAAGATTCTGACTCAATGGGTCTATGGTTCAGCCTAGAGAAGTATATTTTTTCAAAGCTTTTTAAATGATTACAATGGACATCCACATTTAGGAACAATTGTCTCTACAAGGAATCACTGTCTCAGATGCCTACAGGACCCAGGCAAGTCAGGCTAAAAATAAACATAAATTTTTCTAGGTCCGCATTTCATTTCCCCACTTTTGAGACAGAAGTGAGTTCCAGAATTATTTTCTTTTCCTCTTTTAAGTCCACTATAAGAAAAACAAGCACACGAAGATAATAATAAATGATAACTGACAGTCCTAATGTTGGGGCCAATAGGGAGTGGTGGGGACTGCGGCACCTGGAAAACTCACACTCCATCTAGAAGGAGCACCACTACTCACCTCTAGCTAATGGATGCCTTGCGGTAATGTATGCCCTGTATAGTCAGGCCTTTTAATTCATCTGAAGGGAAAAGAGATCAGGAATCTGATTTCAATAGGAAATTTCCAAAGTTTTAAATGTTGGGAACTCATGAATTCTGTAAAAACATTGTTTGAAAGAAACAAAAGTTGTATGCGGAACACAAAGAGCAGACAAGCAAGCAGACTAGACTGTCTCGTGGGTGTCAAGCACACTAACCTCTTCCTAGAGAAGGCAGTACAGGGCCTTGGAACGAGCATTGCCTCTGGAGACAGGAGTCCTAGGTTAGCTCCCAGTTCTAGCACATTATAGAGCTAGCCTTGGAGCCTTCTGGGCTCAGATACCTTATTTGTCAAATAGGAGCAAGAAAATTTGTACACAATTGCTCTGAGGATGAAACAAAATCTAAGAAAGCACTTCATAAACTGTAAAATGTTAGTTCTCATTGCTACAGTTAAACCAGAAAATGGAGATGCGTGCAGTAAAATGTTCTCAGTTAAGAGTGACTGAAAAGTTTTGTCTTTTAGTTAATCTTAGAAAAAGAGAGTTCTGGGTCAGTGAGTTTTATGGTCAAAGAATGACAAGATCAGACACTTCAATTCCACATGGCCTTTGCTGTCGGCTTGATTTTGTTTCTGTTCTCTTTTTGTCAAATAGTGAAAGCTGCTAGCTTGTCTCAGCATGAGCGTGCAAGGCTTAGATGCTGAAATCCTCCAGTCTCTTGGCATCATCACTTCACAGCTGGAGGGAGCAGGGACAGAGAAGGAGTATTGGGAGGGCAGAGGCAGCGTTAGAGGCGAGTGAGATGACACAGATCCTGTGCCCTGAACGTAACCATATTCCAAGACAGAGAAGGGAATTGGTGCTGATTAAATGAAAGGAGTCCCCAAGCTCAGAATGTCAGATTTAAAGCTCTTTCATTGATGTGGAAAGTCATCTTGGCACCAGCTCACAAGGAAAGAAGAAAGGCAAATCTGTCGTCAGCTAAGCCTTGCAGGGAAGTTTCAGCCCCCAGAACCTGGTGAGCCCTGCTCATGGTGGAAGCTATTACAGCCGGTGGAGAAACCACTGGGCTCCTGCAGTTTACTGAGCCTGCAGTGAGTGCAGGAGGTCACATTCTCTCAGAGTTAGGTTACATCCTCAAATCTTCCAGCTGGGGAGAAGCTGGAAATGAAAAGCTAGGAACTGCCTCATTGCTACCTCTTCTCTTTTTGAGATGACTCCAGGCAGGAATTATACAAAGTCTAACTAAAACAGGGGCTCATATCCTATTTTGTCTGTCAAAGCCTACTTTTATCAGGATAATGCTTCTACACACACAAAATAAAATATATGATTACAGAGAAAATTATATTGTAATATAATTGCCAAAATATTTTAAAACATATTTGTGAGTTATAATAGTACTTCTTATTAATTAAATAATAAGACCTCGTACTAAGTGTAAAACTACCATAATTTTTAGCCATGAATAGTAATGAACATAAACAATGTTTTCACATATCTGAAATAACCATACTGTGATATAAAAAAGTACGTGGTTCCTTATTGTTGATGAAGTCACAAGTATTACTAATACTCTTAGGGTTTGTTGCCTACATGTATAATGGAAGAAAATACTACATTTCAGTTAGAAGTTGGTAAAGATACAATCTTTTTGCTTTCAAATTCAGACAGGCCTTGGGAGTCTGTGGACCTCAAATTAAAAATCTTTATTATAAGTTGAGAGAAACTAATTAAGTTGATTTCACCCCTCCACACTACCCCATCCCAGCATAAATGAAAATGATGTAACTCTTCAAATGCCTCACTTTGGAAAGCTACAAGTTTGTTAACCATTGGTCAAAATATTTGTAAAAAGAGTGGATCTCATGTGAATATGTAAGATGTCTTTATTTTCTATAAACTGACTTAATTATAAATTCAAAACTTCATATAATCAGAATACTAAGGAACCTCATGTCAGTCATTCTTGCTGTTTCTCCCCACTAGCTCTGGGAATTTGTTATAACTCCAGAATCTTACCCAGTCTCATGTTATTCAAGAGAGACTCTCCAGACTGGTTGTCCACACAGGCTACCAATGTGATGTCCACTGTCACTCTCTAATGACTCCCTCCAATTCAGTGGGTCTGTGTTGCTTAGGACACAGAAATTTTTCTTTATGTCTGCCTAGGGCCTTTCTTCCTAAAGACACTATTCCTCTCTAGACCCTTCAACCTCCCCATGATAGCTCACCACATATTTCCTCTGAAGTCATAAAGTATAGAACACACTACCTGCTCACGTGTGGGAAAGGGAAAGCCTACGGTAGGAGGAAAGGGACATTTAATACTCAGCTATATATCTCTAAAATTCCATTTAGGAATCAACTTTGGAATGAATGTTTGCATTTGATATAAAAGTCAAACACTTAACTACACAAAAACTTTGATTTAATCAAAAAGATCATTACTCAACTTGTCGTTCCACCTTATTCACCAGATTTTATTCCAAATAGTTTTATTCTATTGGCAAAATTAAAATTCATTCTCAGTAAGCAAACAATTTTGGTTCTGAGGATACTAGAAATATGCCACAGGAAGAGTTTGTAAATATGACTCAAAATCCAAATGCAATAAAATAAAATGTTAATAAATTTGAAAACATAAAAATTAAAACCACATGCATGAAATGAAAAAAACACCATAAACAAGGTGAAAACACAAATTAGAGGCCAAAAAAGGTTTACAAAAAAGGGGCTTAATCTCCATAATATATAAAGAGCTCCTAGAAATGAAGAAGAGAAAGTCTCACAATTCAATGAAAAAAAAAAAAAGGCAAGAATAAGAACATATAAAAAAGAAAAATTTAAAAAATGGCCCTAAACATAATACAAGATTTTCAATCTTATATATTATGGAAACATACAAATTAAAACATTTCTGAGAAATGTCCAAATATAGAGTACAGGAATTGGGTTTATCCTCCTACATAAAACTTTAAAAACAGACAAAATATCTGATACAAAGGTTTTCAGACATTGATCATCAGGCAGCTCAGGACAGTGGTCCCTGAGAGAAAGAAAACTCATGGGATGAGCCCTCCGATTATCCAAGATTACCACCTGGAGAAAGTTTCCAGGTTGCACGGAGGGAAAGGAAAACCAAAGTAGAACCTGACAGTCTCCCTGGGTTGGGAAGATAGAGCTGGGGCTCCAACAAGGTCAAGATGACTAGAATTTATTGGGTCACTTCCAAGAAGAGAACTGTTCAAAGAAAGAACTTCAGCATTCTGAAGAGGGTCCACCTTAAATCTTCAGCTGAATACTAATCATGTTCATGTGAGCAAACTGCTTGTGCCTGGGGAAAGAACCACACAAGGGGGCAGGAAGTCAAGAGCACAGAGATGGGAACAGGTTTTGTTCCACCATCCACAGCAGTGAATCCGGTAATGAAGGGAGATTGAGCAGAGTCCTCAGAATGTTATTGCCTCAGTAGGGGGGGAAAGTTAGCCTGACACTGAAGATTGTTTTGCATCTAACAAAGCTTAAAGATAAGACTTGACAGGAGCAAACCATTTCTAAGGAACATAACTGCATCCCACAAGAAAGCTCAAGAATATGGGAATATGAAAATATCCAGCATCCAGCAAGGTAAAATTCATAGGTTTTGTGAGCCAATCTAAAAATTCCAGACACACCTAGAATGAGGAGAATGCAATATATAAGGAGCCAGAAATGACAAATTATAGAATTAGTGAACAATGATGATAAAACAGTTATTATATCTGTATTCCATATGTTGAAGAAGGTAAACATTGAACAGGTCAACTAAAGACAAGTAAAATATTTTTTAAAAGAAGAAAATGGAACTTCTAGAAATAAAAAATACAATGATTGAAATTTTTAAAAGTCACTGGATGGGATGAGATTAACATACTATTAGACACTGCAGAAAAAGAGATTAGTAAACTTGAAGATGGGGAGAAAGACTTAAAAAAATGAACACAGCATCAGTGAGCTCTGGAAAAATTCAGGCAACATAATATGTAAATGGAGTCCCTGAAAAATAGGAGGGGGCAGAACAAATATTTAATAAAATAATGGTCATAATCTTCCCAAATTTGATGAAAATCAGAAAGAAATTTGACAAGCCTCCAATACAATAAACATAAAGAATCCTACACCAACTTACATCATAGTTGATAGTTTAAAATCACACACTGGTATTTACTGTCCCTCAGACCATTAGAGGGCCGTTGGAGAGTGCGGTGCACATTCCACACATGCGCACTGTGGACCCGGGACAAGTCGGCTGCTAAGCAGGACAGGCGGCGGCGGCAAAAACACCAAAAATACCAGTGGACTAGATAAATGTCCTCGGCGCGCTGCATGTGACCCATGGGCCGTAGTTTGAGGACCCCTGCCCTATGCAAAAAGGAATTAAGATAAAAATAACAGGAGAATGCCCATCAGAAACACAAGCCACATTTCTTGCAGCCTATATAAGTCCATTTTTACTACAAAGACACAAATTGATTACAAATAAAAGGATGGAAAGAGATGCAACATGCAAACACTAATCCAAAGAAAACTGGAGTAACTATATTAATATCAGATAACGCAGATTTCAGAGCAAAGAATATTACCAGAGGTATTACCAGGATCATTGCATAATTAGGGATCAATTCATCAAGAAGATATAAAATCCTATAACAGAACTTCAAAATATGAGTAAATTTGATAGTTCTCAAAGAGAAATATACAAATCCATAATTAGAGGTGGAGATTTCATCACCCCTTGCATAAAAACTACAAGAAAAAGTAAACAGAAAATCAGTAACAATATGAGCAACTTGAACAAGACAATCAACTTAACTGACAATTACAATACTCTCCCATTAACAACAGAATACACATTCTTTACAAATGCACACAAAACTTTTAACAGGATACACCATATTCTGGGTCACAAAACAAGATTCAAAAAATTTGAAGGGATTAAAAACAAATGAAATAGTTTCTCTGATCATAATGAAATTGAATTAGAAATCAACAAAAAGATGTGCTGAAAACCACCAAATTGAAAAACAGACTTAGAAAAAATCCATGGATCAAAGAAGAAATCAAAAAGGAAATTATAAATTATTTTAAACTGGTAAAAATGAAAACAAACTATTAAAATGTATGAGATTCAGCTAAAGAAGTACATAGAAAGAAATTTATAGGACTGAAGCATAAACATCTCATCAATGACCTAAGCTTTCACTTTTAGAAATGAGGAACAGAAGAGCCAATTAAACCCAAGGTAAACCAAGGAAAGCAAATAATAAAGATAAAAGCAGAAAGAAATGAAGTAGACAAGAGAAAAATAATGGAGGAAAACATTAACAAAAAAGGAAACTCCATGCCAATAACCCTAATAAATAGAGATGCAAGCATTCTTAACACAATTTTAGCAAATTGAATCCAACAGTATAAAAAAAGTATATTACACAATTACTAAGTGGGGGTTATCCCAGGAATTCAAGGTTATTTTAATATTTGAAAATCAGTCAATGAATGTCATTCACCATTTTAACAGACCAAAATCATGGCTCACGCCTGTAATCCTAGCACTCTGGGAGGCCAAGGTGGGAGGATCACTCAAGGTCAGGAGTTTGAGACCAGCCTGAGCAAGAGCAAGACCCCATCTTTACTAAAAAAGTAGAAAGAAGTTAGTTGGACAACTGAAAATATATAGAAAACATTAGCCAGGCATAGCAGCATATGCCTGTAGTTCCAGCTACTCTGGAGGAGGCTGAGGCAGAAGGTTCCCTTAAGCCCAGAAGTTTGAGGTTGCTGTGAGCTAGGTTAATGCCACGGCACTCTAGCCTGGACAACGGAGCAAGACTCTGTCTCAAAAATAAATAAATAAATGAAAGAAAGAAAAAAGAAAAAAACAGACCAAAATCAATAAAGCATATGATTATCTCAATAGATACATAAAAAGCATTTATTAATATTTGATTAAATTCAAAATCCATTCCTGATAAAAATTACTAGCAAACTAAGAAGGAAATTTTCTCATACTAAAAAAGGGCATCTATAAAAAACCTATAGCTATATCCAGAGGCAACATGACCGTCGTAAAAAATCCTAGAACATATATTTTTAAAAGCTTTCGCAAGGTTGCAGAACAATCAGAGGACTCCTCGTTGTTAAAATGTCAGTTAGTCCCAAATTGATAGATAGGTTCAGTACAATTCCAGTCAAAGCCCAGTAAGATATGAATATGCAAAGAATCAAATACAGGTTGAGTATCCCTTATCCAAAATACTTGGGACCAAAAGTGTTTCACATTTTAGATTTTTTTGGATTTTGGAATATTTGCATATACACAAAGAGATATCTTGGAGATGGTAACCAAGTCTAAACAGAAAATTCATTGATGTTTCATATAGCCTGAATATAATTTTATATAATATTTTCAATAATTTTGTGCATGAAACAAAATTTGTGAACATTGAGCCATCAGACACACATGTGGCATAATGTTGCTCAAAAAGTTTCAGATTTTGGAGCATTTCCATTTCAAAGTTTCAGATTAGGAATGCTCAACCCTTATAGCTAAAACATTTAGAAAAGAATAACAAAGTGATGGTATTCCATGGTGTGTATATAAATAAATAAATAAGAATAGCAAAGTTAAAATATTTATACTATGTGATTTCAAGGTTTATTATAAAATCTCAATAATCAATGCAATGTCACTTTTGGCATCAAGATAGGTAAATAAATTAAGAGAATAAAATAAAGAGTCTAGAAATAGACCAACACATAAATAGTCAATTGTTTTTTGATAAAGGTACCATAGCAATTCAGTGGGGAAAAGGATATTTTCAATAAATGGTGCTAGAGTAGTTGGATTGATATCTCTAAAAAATAAACCTTAACCTTTACCTTACACCATACACAAAAATTAACTTAAAATGGACCATGGACCTAAGTATACAAGGCAAAACTATAAAACTTAAAAAAGAAAAAAAGGCAGAAAATTTTAATGATCTTGGATTTGGCAAAAAGTTTTTAAACAAAAAAGCATGAACTATAAAAGAAAAAAATAACAACTTGGACTTCATTGATATTACAAACTTTCATTCATCAAGAGTCATTGTTAAAATGAAAAGACAAACCATAGACTAGGAGAAAATATTTTATATACAAACACATAACAATGGACTTGTATCTAGAATATATAAAGAACATAACTCAATAACAAGACAAACAACCCAACAGAAAATGGTCAAAGATTCAAATAGAGACACTACCACAGCAAATTATGCACATAAAAAATTGTTCAATAGGCCGGGCGCGGTGGCTCAAGCCTGTAATCCTAGCTCTCTGGGAGGCCGAGGTGGGCGGATCATTTGAGCTCAGGAGTTCGAGACCAGCCTGAGCAAGAGCGAGACCCCATCTCTACTATAAATAGAAAGAAATTAATTGGCCAACTAATATATATAGAAAAAATTAGCCGGGCATGGTGGCACATGCCTGTAGTCCCAGCTACTTGGGAGGCTGAGGCAGCAGGATTGCTTGAGCCCAGGAGTTTGAGGTTGCTGTGAGCTAGGCTGACGCCACGGCACTCACTCTAGCCTGGGCAACAAAGTGAGACTTTGTCTCAAAAAAAAAAAAAAAAAAAAAAAAAAATTGTTCAATAGTAGTTATTACAGAAGTGCAAATTAAAACCACAATGAAATGCCATAATATGTACCTTCTAAAATGGCTAAAATTAAAAATTTTACCATACCTAGGAGTTGGTGAAGATGTGGAGCAACTAGAAGTTTTATCTGCTATTAATTGGAATACAAAATGGTACAAACATACATTAGAAAACAGCTTAGCAGTTTCTTAAAAAGTTAAACAGATACTATATGTCTAAGTCTTCCCACCCTAAGTATTTACCCAAGAGAAATGAAATCTATACAAATATCCATATGTACACTTGTACCCAAACATTCAGAGAAGGTTAATTAACAGTAGCTATAAACTGGAAAAAATCCCATAATGTCTGCCAACCGGTAAAAAATTCCCCCTATCTAACTGAATTTTGTATTCTTTGACCAACATCTCCCAAATCCCCCCTCTCCCCACCCTCTGGTACTCACCATTCTACTCTCTGCTTCTCTAAGTTCAACTTGTTCAATTCCACATATGAGATAAGCCACATTTATTTATAGTCACTTCTCACTGAGGATGTGGAGCTCTTTTCAGGAATGTGCTTCCACGTGTGGGTAAGTCCACACAAAAAATAACCAGCCCACTGCAGAATTAGACTTCAGAATCTCAACACCCAATTTTATCCACTGAATTTCAAGTTCAACAATGTAATATAGAGTCTGATCCATTTTTGGTGTTTGACTGCTGGCAGCTTTCAAGCTCTACTACTTCCCTTTTCCCTTTTGCCCCACATCTGGAAAAGCTGGTAAGAAAGCCTACGCATGCCATCATTGGCTCCAGCAGGCAAGAACACAAGCTCTGGCCCACACAAGGAATCCTCATGCCAGCTCCAGGCGCTAATCACCATAAAACCCTAAGCCAGTCTTCTTTCCTTGCTCTCTCACACCATTTTTGGGGCCAGCTTGGGAGCCAGCCTTGCTCTCCTCAGAAAACCTCATTATTTGAGTAACAAACATTCTCATATCCTCTTGGAGCATGTGCAGTGCCATCAGTTTAACATGTAAATTAAATCTGAGATCAAGGGTGGGAAGAGTCCATCCCATCTACACAGAGTGACTATAGCAATCATGTTCAAGATGGTATCTGGCCATGGTTATCACTACTTGCAGGAAAATTAATATTACCAGCATAGGATGGGGAATACAACCAATGTGAGAATGGTAGGCAGCCTCTAAGGTGGCCTTCAAAGATTCTCATCTCCTGAAATCCATACCTTTCCCTTTACCTCAGTATGGGCTGGACCTAGAGCTTGCTCCTAATGAATAGTATATGGCCACAGTGATGGGATGCCACTACTGAGATTAGGTCACAAAAATATTCTGACTTCCATTTTGCTTGCCTACACTTGCTCACTCTTAGGGAAGCCAGCTACCATGTTATGAGCTTCCCTATGGCAAGGCCCATCTTGGAAGTTGATCTTCCTCCAGTGGAGTCTTCAGAGGAGATTGCAGCCCCAGCCAAAACCCTAATTGCATCCTTGTGAGAAACCCTGAGCCAAAGTACCAACTAATCTGCTCCCAAACTCCTGACACAGAAACTGCAAGATAATAAATTTGTTTGTTGTTTTAACCCACTGAGTCTGGGGTTAATTTGGTTACTCAGCAATAGATAACTAACAGAAGGAGTGAGTTCCTGAGTAGGAGGATTCCTAAAGAATGCAAATATTTATCAGTGAGAGAAGAAAGAGGAAAGATTAGTGCCTTGGAGAATATTGGGAAGAGAAAGAAGGGAGCTTAAGCAAGTTTCAAGGGATAAACTAGAAGCAGGTGTCACATTGACTAGACCAATGTAGCCAGAGATCTAAGTGAAGCAGATGATTGCCACCAGTAACCAGGAATCGCACGTGTCCTCTCAGTCTGAGAAAGCCAGTGACCTCATCACCTTGGAAGGAAAGCTATCCCTTTCCTTGTCCCTTTTGTCTATGACATGACTCTTTGGTAGATCCCATGGGAACATTAATACATGAAGCAATTGCTTTGTTCCTATAAAAGTGGAGTCAATGAAAACAGCTTAAGCCAGTGCTCCATCATCTGCGACCTCCTTTTACTAACAGTTTCACAGAGAGCAATTTCACACTAATTACAGCCCAGTCTTGATTTCCTGTCATTGTTACTGATTGCATACAAGAAATTTATGTCTTCAGTGAGGTGAAGTTCAGTCCTCCATACCCTGTTTCAGTAGGAGCAAATCATCATTTTATCTGACATCATTTTTTTTAAATCAGAATTTTCTTCAATATCATCTATAGAGAGCTTCACCCTGCTATCATCCTGGGATGAGCAAGGGCATGCAATAGGAACTCCTCAATTGCTCTTCACTTCAAATCTCTCTTCATAATTGTCAGTCATCACCTCCCTTTGCCCTGTTTCAGAAGCAACAACAGCTCTCCTTTTTTTGCAAGGTTGGCCTCTTCACTAGAGCGCTTAACCCTATTCCACTCTCCCTTCACTGAGCCATCAATCACCTCCCCTCAGGTCTTCCTTTCCACTTGCTCCTTCCTCTTACTCAGCAAACTTTTCCGCCCACAGATGTATTCACCCTCCACAAATGCCCCTTCCAGCTGCCCTCCTACGTCTTTCCTCCCCTCATCTGAATTACTTCTTGACTCCTCATTCACTCTTCAGCCTACAACAATTTGTCTTATATACCTACCATTCTACTAAATTGGGTTCAAGATCACCACTGCAAGCAGAATTATAGCAAGATGGATCCTACATTGCTGTCAGTTCTAATGAGCTTATAGATGTGCCCATGATCCAGTCATTCTCCCATTGATCTCTTCACTGCCTACTATGTGCCAGGCAGGCACTGTTCTATATTTATCAGTAGTTTATAGATGGGCCAGGAAGTACAAACATACCAGAGAAACAGCAGTAAACAAATAAGACAGAAATCCCTGCTCTCTTGGAGCTTACATTTTAGTGTGAAAAGACAAACAAGAAAAAACAAACAAACCAACATAATCAAGCAAGTGTAAAGTATGTCAGCTATGAGAAGTGCTACGGTAAAAAATAAAGTAGGGAAGGAGGTTAGACAGTGCAGTGGAAGTGAAGAAGTGTGAGGCAGGACTTTATAGGGAACCTCTGGGGCACAATGGTTAGGGGAAAACATTCTGGAGCCAAAGGACCAGGGTTCTCATCCCATCTCTCCCATTTTCTAACTGTCTGTTCTTAGGCAAGTCATTTAACCTCTCAATGCCTTCATTTCCTTGTCTGTAAATGGGAAGAGTGTTAGAACCTACCACATAGAGCTGTTGTAAGGATTAAAGGAGGCTAACACATTAAAGTATTTAGAACACAAGTAAAGTATTTAGAACCATGCCTGGTTTCACAGGAAGAATCCAAAAAATGTTAGCTATGACTCTGCACGAGCCTATATTTGAATCAAGAACTACTGATTAACTCTGTCCTCTCGCTGGAAAAATGATTTCACCTCCCAAAGCCTCAGTTTTCTCATAAGCAAGATGAATACAATTAATTTTAGCTCATGAGTTTCATGCAAAGGTAAAATTAAAAGTTGTATATAAAGCACTTTGCAAAGCATTCAGCCCATAATAAGTACCTAATAAAATGGTAGCTTTAAAAGAAAAGACAAAACAACACATCTCCCTCAGCTCTATGAGTCTGTCTGCAACTTGTGAGTATTTTGTAGGAAGCCTCCAAGTCACCTTCAGACTTGTGAGACAACACCACGCATACATCAATGTATACAGAAATGAAATATGGGAATTGTCCCTAAGTCTGTGAGAATGAATTCATTTCTTCCCAAACCAATAATTTAGCAAACTTCACATTTGCTTATAATCTCTTTAGTGACAAAAGACCATATTTTAAAAATATAGATAGGGATTTTTCTTTTTCTTTTTTTTTTTTTTTTGAGATCTGTATTCAAGCCATGATTGAGAATTTCAAAACACTGACTAATAGTGTTTTGCTTAAAATATGAGCTCTTGAAAATTTCATGTAAATTGGGTTTTGTAGATCATCACAAAGGTACAAGAGAAACTTCAGTATAAAGAATCTTGGGAATGAATCCTTTAGAAAAGCAATGGATTTCTATGTTGACCCAGTTTATCTATTTTAATTGCTTTTAATGTGACATTTTTCAAATATCCAGTTACGCTAAAGCAGCACCTGACTTGGGTGAAAGCCAGGTTTTGTTCTCCAGGAGAGAATAATATTTGAGACTAGTGAGAGTGGTGGTGTCTCAGATAGTGGGAAAATGTGTTTGTTTTTAGCAGCAGATGCAAAGCTTAGGAAATTCAACTTCCATAACCTTGTGAAAGCTGTCTGTGGAAGGCATTTTTGGCTCAAATAGGTCCTAAGAAATATGAGTCTGCTCTGAGATTATAAACAATGACCTGGGATGGAGCAAAGTTCTCAGATTTCAGCACCCTGACAACAACCTACATCAATAACTTACTCCTAAATTCCCCCTGAGTATTCCAGCTTGCAATTGAAAAAGACAGAGGCATTAGTAATATTTCACATTTCTATCAAAGGATATGTGATCTTTGTTCATCAGAGAAAGCTTCATGAAAGATGCAACACGGTGGTCAGCACCGTCAGCACATGTACAGGAATCTGAAAGGCAAAATGAAAGATGAGGCCCGAGGTCTATCAAGCTTCAGTAAGACATGAAGGTGGTGATGTGGAAATGGATAAACTGAGCACAAAGGCAATGTGGTTCTGGATGGATGCCTTGGTTATATATATCCTTAACATGGTGGTTTCTCTGTTGCTAGCTGTTTGTAGGCTGCAGTAGTGGTGAGCTATGTGTGTGGGAAGATTCCCCGTCTCTCTTTGATGAGGGAGGATGGAAGTCTTTGAAATCCTATCTCTTCCCCCAGCTCTGTGGTCTTCTTAACTGTGAATTGTGTTGGCATGCCCTGTTTAACCTCTGAGATAGTAAGTAGTGCTTGTGGTTAAAAATGAACCACACCCTGTATGATTGAGTCAGTAAATGCTGTAAAGGGCTGTGCACATTGACAGTAGGAGGTGCTTGCCAGAAGGTACAAGCTGCAGTGTTGTTTTTGGAACCTGTGACTGGCTCTAAGGAGGAGAAGTACTCAAATGCCTCAGGTGGTGAGCAGAGCCCTGGAACTTCCAGGGAAGTCCTTATTCTCCACCACAGCAAAGGCAGGTGGGGGAGTTTGGCTGGATGGAGCTGGGTTGTGTGAGCCTTCCCTCATGCTCCATAAAATCTGGTAAGGTAGCTGTCTTGGTAGGGGACAAAGGTCTTCTCCCAGGCCTCCAGGAAGTGGCTGAAATTGCCCTACCCAGCCAGAAAGTCTGCTTGTAAGGGAAGGGCCATCTGAGATTTATGATCTGGCTGTCAGAAGTGGGTTTCACTCTTCTCCCTTCTCTCCTGCTCTACAGTCTCTCTCAGGTGTCTGTCAGAAGGCAGGGGCTCAAATTAGCTGAGCTCCCCCATGATGGCTCTGTGGCTGGGAACCACACCGCGCTCTCTTTTCAGTTCTGCCCATGCAGCCTGCCTTGCCTCTCAAGGTTAGTTCACAAACATCCCTTCCATGTCCCTGAGCAATGCAGTTGAATCCTGGGGCTATGGGATCTGGCCTGGACGTCTGTCCCTGAGTCCCTGAACTTTGGTCCCTGACTGTCCCAGGGAGAAGCATGCTTACGGGGTGCTCAGCAGGTTTGATGTCCCTCTGCTTTGGAGTGTGCCCTGCTCTGATAGAGTAGCCAAGCAAGTAGCACCAGAGAGGCTGGTGATCAGGGAGCTCATAGTCTGCACCCCTTAGTCCACTGCAAGTCTTTAAGAGGGAAGGTTTGATCCCCACTCTCTGTGGAAGCCTTGATGCGGGAGGTACACCAACAGGGGAAGCAGCCATTCCTGAGAGCCCCAGCTCAATCCTCTCTATTGGCAGCCATGGGTGGTGTAGGGCAAGGGGAGGCAAAGAGTCTGGATGGAGGAAAGCTAGCACTCTGGTCATCTCTGTCCTTTTCTCCAGAAGGCTGCCCACCTGGAATGTCTAGGCTCTGGGGTCATGCAGATCTCCGGGGACCCACCAGCCCCTGTGGCTCCTGCAGTCTGAGCCTGAGTTGAGAAATGTTTGTGTGAGATGTGTTGAGATGAAAACTGAAAGGCTGAAGTTCCCTGGGGAGGACAAATGTGCACAGTGGGTAGAGAAGCAATATGGTGCCTGTCGCCTCAGCTCAGGTCTGTAGTGACAGGAAGTGACCCCAAGGGTGCTGACAGCCTGGTGCTTTATCCTCAAGAAGCTCCCAGTTCACTGGTGGCAGCCGCTTTTGGGCTTGTGAGGGTAGAGAGGATGTCCAGCAGTTTGGGAGCCTGTTGACTGCCAGAGATGTGAGGGAAGAAAAAATGAATCGCCCCATCTACCCTTTTCACTGGACTCCAAGCCTCATGAGGGTTGACCTCTGCCAATATCTTGCTCCTTCTTGTTCTGCTCAGCAACTTCTTCCCATGGAATCTCTTGTAGGTTCTGGTACTTCTCCTTTGGAATTATACCTGATCTATGTTTGTTTGTTTGTTTTTCATCTAAAACATTTCCTTCTTTCTGAAATGATCTGGCAGTGGTGTCTCTAGGCCGCCATCTTCCCTCCTAATCTACCTAAAGCCTATTTTAAAAAATACTGAAGTTTTTTTAAACCTCAGCCTCCCTCCAGGCCATTTGGATTAGAATCTCTAGCATAAACATTGGTCATATTTTGAAATTTCCCTGAATTATTCTAATCTGCAGCTGGAGTTAAGGACACAAATAAAATCCTTAACAATCAATGTGTAGCAATCCTTTAAAAATGTTTACTTCTTGGATCATTGGTTATTTTGTTGTAGATTAAATATGACCCAGGATCTTCTAAATTTATTCATGAATAATCAAATAGGTATCTAATTGCTTATCATAAGTGCAGATCAGTTTAGCACTGGTACTGAAAACCCCAAAGTAATATATTTAGTTTACTGTATTAAGAAAATCTATAAACATCACACATGTAAACATCAGAGAAACCCAAAGTATATATTGTAGCCTGTGTTAAGTTTGGCTGCCCAAGGAGAAAGAAGGACATTTACTGCCCACCTTTTGTGAGCTAAATATTTTATGTGTATTATCTTTTTTAATGGGCAGATTAATTACATATTATTTTTGAAACATTAAGTTATGAAATCACTTTAGTGGGTGACAACCAATATTTCTTAAATAAAAAATGACAGAAAAAGAAGAATAAAAATATGAGGACATCCAATGCAGTTATGCAACATTTTTTACAAAAACTTTGTTTCAGTTATACATGTGTGGGCATATGTATGTATCTAGCACATTGCATTGTGATAATAGACTATATTTCTTTTTCCAGGTTGCTGTTAAAATATTTAAAAACCACCATACATAGACACAGTTATTATTAAATCCAGTTTACAGATGGATGAACTGAGGCTTAGAGATCTTAAATAACCTACCTAAAGTCACATAGCTAGCAGGTGGTGGAACCCATTTTATTTACCAGTATACCACACTGGAGAAAGCAAACCTTACTGATAAATAAATAAAAGATACCTGCAGAGAGGAGACCCACATGTGTTAATAATGACTGTTTTTTTCAATAACACTAGTTTAATGACAGTATTGCAACTTCCTAATTTTATTGTTGAAACTTAACATTTTCCAGACTTGCTCGCTGATTTATTAACTGTCACAACCCTAGCCACAGTTTGAACTCCAGCTAAGTTTTCTTTTCAGTTTCATCACTTTTAAGCATGGTTGGAACCCCTATGCTGTGGGTTTCATTTGTTGTGATTTCTCTGCTTTGTTATTCCAGGCACATCGGTTCACTATGAGGAGCCAGAGGCTCCCTCCCAGGATCCCTCCAGCTTCGTGCAAGAGGCAGCCTCCCCTAGGCTAAGCCCACCAGTGCAGGGCTCACCTGGCGGTCCTGGCAGACTCTTGGGGCAGAGTGGCTGAGTGGACACATTTGCACACAATCTGCACCTGGACAAACAGGACTCCAACATGCCAGCTCCAAGGGCAATATTGCTCTGCTGGATCATCTTACTGGCTGTGTCCTCAGCCACCCAACAGAGAAATTCCTTCCCTACTTATTATCTGGAAAAGCCCAAGCATGCCTCTCCTGAGCAGGAGAGACTTCAGAGTGGTTTTGACAATTTGGAAATACCACTAAAGTGATAGCTTAGTGCTTTTACATGTTTTCCTTCTTGAGCCTCCAGTTTCTTCAAGACCCACAGTTAGTTTTGTTTTTTTTTTTAACTGTGACAGAGCATAGCCCTGATCTTGTCCACAAAATCCTTCTGCCTAATGAGAAGTGATCAAGCAAAAGTACCCAAATCTACAAAGTTGGAGAGAAAACCCTCCACAGGCTACCCCCACCCATATACTCACAAAGCCAATAAGGTTTCCACCTGAGAGTAGATGTTATTTTGGCGGGATCTGGTAGAACAGGTCTGTGGGCAGAACTCCCTCTAACAAGTTGAATCAACAGCCCAGGCTGCTGGGGTACAGGAGAAGTTCCATTGCCCTCTAAGCTGAAGAGTAGGCAGTGACTGTCAGTTTTGCCCTCTCTGAGGAGACACTGGCTTTGATTAAAGAGAGATAGGATTAGTTGCATAATTGTGGTCTAGTGCAAAAAAAAAAAAAAAAATGAGATCTCTTGTTGAAAAACGGTGACAGCAGAATATTAAACCAAGCATGAGACCCTGTACACCCACAAAGCCTATCTGAAAAGGAGATTACATTTTCAGGAACCATATTGTCCCTATCACCTGGAAATATAGTCATTAAACAAAATGAATCCTTCTTCTAATCCCATCCCTTGTAACCATGGGTGCACATTTTTACATAGACACTCTGGTTATCATGTTTTGGTATGGCTCTACAATATTTAACTAGAATTTACTGTATACCATGCCCTAGACTCATTACTTTACATGCATTATCTTATTTAATCCTGAGAAAAACAAAAAAAAAGTGGCGCTCAGCCTGCATATGAGATGGGACTGGGAGGAGACAGGAGAGGCACTCACACCACAGGAAAAAAATTTAAGGGGATTCAAAACCACTCAGCAATCAAGATAAATATTACTTCAATGCAGTGTTTTAATTAAAGGATTTATTTTGAGATAATTATAGATACATACGCAATGATAAGGAATAATACCTCAGGTACTCTTTACCCAGTTTCTTTCAATAGTAACACTTTACAAAGCATCAAAAGTAGGTCTCTGATACTAATACAGTCAAAATACAGAATATTTCCATCCCCACAAAGGTCATTCATGTTGCCCTTTTATAAACATCCCCAACTTTTCTCTTTATCCCCTCTCTCGTCCCTGTTTCATCTATGGTCCAAAACATCTCCAGAGCTCCACCTCTTATCTGCAGAATTAGAAGGAAAATGCAGTGGGATCCATTCTTTGAAACACCTTGTTGTATCTCTGATGTTATTTCTACTTCTGGTAATAAGATTTAGATTTATTGTATTTTACAAGGAAAGCCATTGGAAAACCTTTGTGTTTAATATGGAGAATGTTGTCAGAGTGACGGTTCCTCCTCCTTAAAACCTTCTCTAGCACCACAGAACACTCACAGTGCCTGAATAAATTCTATGGCTATAGATGCTACTCTGACCTCTTGTAGCAGATGCTGTTGGTGCCCACCCAGCCAACACATGCCTCAGCCATTTCCTCTTTCCTAACAGAATCCTACTTCCATTTTATTCATCCTGCTCTGAGCATCCTATGAGTCTAGGAAGATGAGACCCCATCTTCAAGTCTAGAAAGCATATTTTTATTTTTCTAAGACAATAATTTGGACCTGTTTTCTTTGCTTCTGATGTGGCATGGATGTAAAATTCAGGCCAATGAAATGTGAGAACTGATTCCTGAAACGTTTATGGCCATCTTTTTGTCACTCTGAAGATGAAGCCAACACACAGAGGAGAATCCAAAGAATCGCAGGGAGACAGATGTGGAGCCCAGCTATCCACTACCTATAGTAGCCCGCCCTCTTGATGGGTATTAGTTGAGAGAATCAACGCCTTTGTTATTTAATCTGGATGGATTGTGGGTTTTCTGTTACTTGCAGCCAGAAACTTCTAATCCTACACCCTAATTAGATCCTAATGTCTTATCTAAGATTTAGACCCAGGTATAGAGGAATCGATGCCCTTTTTTACTCCATGACAATAAAGTATATCTGATGCCAAGGACCGTAATGTCTATTTATTCATATACATGTTACCAATTATTATCTGAAGACCATTTTAAAACATTCTTTTGAAAATTCCCTTAGTTTTCCTTCTAGGTGTTACTCAAGGTAGGGCATTTCTCTGGCTACGAACAGTTTGAAAACTACATACTTCTTAAAGGATGGGATTACAGAAGTTCCAGATAAAAGTCCCCACAGGTGATTTATTGAATGGAAAAGAACCTCATAGGTAGTCAACAAAATTATGTCACATTATCCTGGCTTCACCCTCGTCTGCCCCTTTAATTACAAACATATGGAAGGACAAATTAGCTGATTCTCTGGCGTGA
Source organism: Mirza zaza (assembly GCA_008750895.1). Lineage (NCBI taxonomy): Eukaryota > Metazoa > Chordata > Mammalia > Primates > Cheirogaleidae > Mirza > Mirza zaza. The sequence goes on along the minus strand of VSMD01099759.1, from coordinate 8,160 downwards.
GCCATTGAGGGGCAGAGCCCAAACCATAGAGATACCAGATTTACTTGGCAAAGCCATATTTCCCTGACATGCTTTAGACAACTTATGGATGACACAGCTGCAGGTCTTGCCTGTTCGGATTTAGCTACTTCATGGTGCAAGAAATTGCCATGCAGAGGTTATGATCATTGGTTCTCTAAATCTATGAAACTGTTTTCACTCTGTCTTCATGGTTTCTTTTTTTTTCTTTTCTTTTCTTTTTTTGAGACAGAGTCTCACTTTGTTGCCTGGACTAGAGTGCGGTGGCATCGGCCTAGCTCACAGCAACCTCAAACTCCTGGATTCAAGCAATCCTTCTGCCTCAGCCTCCTGAGTAGCTGGGACTACAGGTATGCGCCACTATGCCCGGCTAATTTTTTCTATATATTTTTAGTTGGCCAATTAATTTCTTTCTATTTTTAGTAGAGACAGGGTCTCACTCTTGCTCAGTGCTGGTTTTAAACTCCTGACCTTGAGTGATCCTCCTGCCTCAGCCTCCCAGAGTGCTAGGATTATAGGCGTGAGCCACCACGCCCGGCCTGTCTTCAGGGTCTATTGTCACATATTTCCTCCTACAACTATAAACCTTAATTACTGGTCAGTCTTTGTCAACTCTCACCAAAATCTAAAGAGAGAACTAGAACAATTACTAGAATAATGCTTCACAAACACCCATGGGCGGGCAAGCCACCTGGGATATTGTTACAGTGCAGAGTATAATTCATCATGTCCTGGGTGGGGCCTTAGTTGTCATTTCTAACAAGTTCCCAGGTGTTGCTCATGCTGTTGGTCTGTGGACCACAAAACACTCTGAGCAACAAAGACCCGTGTCACCAGGACCTGCGATTGAATTCCCTGAGGTTAAATTCAGGCCATGATTAGAACGGGTTTTGCTTTTTATTAAGGGGCTTGGATTGACTTGGTTGACAGAGAGCTTGTAGTCAGCCAGTCCTTCTTCAGTGAATGAAATGTGAGGGAAAAAAAAAAAAATAGGCCTCAGTGAGAGAGTGTGAAAAGGACATGAAAATGGAGTAAGTCCTGACACCATAAGAATCCCAGTGGCTTCTGAAGTCCTAGTGAACCCTGATCCTTGTTGGTCAACACTTTATCAGACTGCCAGAGCCAAAAACTTCCTCTCTTTGCTTAACTAGCTTGAGCTGGACTTCTATTACTTAGAACCAAGATTCCTAACAAATACTAATTGTAATACAATGGCTAAATAAATTATGATATATCCCTACAGAAGAATTTTTATGCCGCTGTCAAAAAGCATTATTTCAAAAAATATATTGAGATGGACAAATAATACAAAGTTAAGTGAAAAAAGCATAATACCAATGTATATATACACAATAGCCTGAATTATATAAATTTTTGAAGAATTCTAAGTCAGTGCCCAAAAATATAAACAGTAATATTGGTGGGCTGAATAATGGGCTCCCAAATATTTCCATGTCCCAATCCCTAGAACTTTTGAATGCTACTTTATATGGCAATGAGGACTTTGCCAGTGTAATTAAATTAAGGATCTTGAGATGGAGAGATTATCCTGGAATATCTAGTTTGGCCCAATGTGCTCATATCAATCCTTATAAGGCAAACTCAGGAGAAGACAGAGTCAAAAGGAAAGTGGACATGAAAGCAAAATCAAAGTGGTATTCTTTAAAAATGGGGGGGAATGTTACAAACCAAGGAATATGAGTGACCACTAGAAACTGAAAAAGGCAAGTAACATATTTTTCTACTAGAGACCCCAGAAGGATCCAGCCCTGCCAACACTTTGACTTTAGCCCAGTGAAGTTGATTCAGAATTATGACCTCCATAAGAATAAACTTGTGTTGTTTATAGCCACTAAATTTGTGTTAATTTGTAACGGCAGCAATAGGAAACTAATACAGTAGCTGTCTCTGTACTTCCCTTTAATCAACATGTTACTTTTATAGGAAAAAAAAACAATTTAATTTAAAGGAAAGAATAAGTATAGTTTGCCATAAGAGGCGTTATTAATAATACTTGTTAGAGTTGAATGTAGATTGGTTACTGTTGTTTTCCAGAACTGTAGAATATAATCACAGTGTAGTCTAATTTCAATACATATCAAGAGAATGTCACCCTGTTCTAATAGAATTCTGATCTCTTCATTTCCCTGGGAAAACTCTTGGCTTCTGTTGTTGATATCCAACAGGTGACCTACAAACAAAATGTACTTGCAATACCTGATGGAAAACAAAAGGCACAGAGATGTACTCAAGTCGCAGAGCATATAGAAGGCAGAGCAAGCTCATGACTCCACTTGGAATTCTCCATTCTCCTCTCAGTGTATTCCCAGCATTGTGACTTTGGAGTCACCAAGAACAACACCACCAACAAAATGACATGACTTCTTTTTGCCTAGGAGAATCTAGAGTAATATTAAAAGTCTTGGAACTCTAAACGTTGCTCATGAGGCAACTAAATAAGGCTGAAGAGTCCAACATTTCCAATCCCAGGCTGGGATCACTGGCCCCTCCTCTGAGCTCTCATAGTTGTCCATGTACATTTGTTCTGTCATGATTATCCCATCCTATTGTAATTATTTGTTTATGTATCTGTCTCCCCAGCTAGATGTTGATTTCCTTTAGGGTAGGGACTGTGTCTTATTCCTCTTTGATTTCCTAGCCTAAAACAGTGTCTGGCCTAGATAAGACATTTAATAAATGTTTGCTGAATTAAATTAAATTGAATTCTGGCCTTAGCAACAGAACCCAAGGTAATAAAAGTTCAATTTTATTGATTCTATCTTCAAAGAACTTAATAAAGTGGAACAACGTGACATCTTGACCAACTCTCCCCCAGGCTTTGGACAAACATGAGATCTCTTCTAGGGGAACCTATCTTTCTCTGTTTGAGTTTAGATTTCAAAGGGTAAGATTTAGACAGCACCCTGGAACTCCAAATGCATTCATGATGAGTGAGAGCCCCATCCAAACCCCTTAGTTTCTCTTCCTTAGAATGGATTCAAACCAGGTTAATGTCAGCTCTATCCCTTCCTCCTCAAGATACTTTGCTAAATGTAGACTGAGGTACAAAAACAAAATTGAATTCTTGATTCCTTAGAATCTTCGTAAAAAACAACTGAAGTGGCTGGCTAGAGTTCCTTTAGCATGTCATAATGTATAAGAATTTTGGCTATGAAATCATATTGAGCTGGGTTTAAATTCCAACTTCAACTTTTGATAGCTAAGAGACAGGGAGGTATGTTATTTTATCAACCTGAACCTAAGTTCCTTCATTTAGAAAGTGAGGACAAAATATGTACCTATTGAGATTGTTGTATATTTATATAAATTGTGTAATGTATCAGAATTTCTGTACATAGCAAGTACTTAAGATGTAATAGTTGCTATTATCATGAATAATAATAATTATCTCACATAATGTAGCTCCAGAAATGATAAGGCATAATACTGCATATGCCCAACTGCCCTAGATTTGGAAGACACATCTTCCCAGGTATTTTTTTCTTCCATGTATCCCCATCTAGGCTGAGGCCATAAAGAAAAAAATGGGTTCATCATGGTCAATAGAACGTCTACCATCAAAGAGGTAAGACTCATTCGTAATAACTCTTCCAAAAAAATTGAGGAGGAAGGGGTACTTCCCAAATCATTTTATGATGCCAGTATTATACTGATATTAAGACCAGACAAGGATATCATAAGACAAAGCTACAGAAGCAAAAAATGCTTTACAAAATTTTAGTAAATAGAATCCAACCACATATAAGAAGGACTATATATCATGATGAAGTACGCCTAATCCCAGATCTAAAAAGAGAAATCTTGCCATAATCCCTATAGATACAGAAAGAGAATCTGACCAAATCCAGCATCAATTGATGATTAAAAAAAAAACTCTTAGCAACCAAGGAATAGAAGGAAATTTTATCAACCTAATAAAGTGCCTGTATAAAAACCTACAGCTAACATAATACTTAATAATGAATGACAGAATGCTTTCCCCTAAGATTAGGAACAAAGCAAAGATGTATACTCTCATTACTGCTAATCAAAGTTGTACAGGAGGTTCTAGCTAATGCAATAAGGCAAAAATTAAAATTATGAAATAAAACAAACATCTAGATTAAAAATGAAATGAAACTATCTTAATCACAGACAATATGATCATCAATGCAGAAAATCTCAAGGAATCAAAAAAAGCTACTAGAATAAGTGAGTCTCACAAGATTGCAGGATGCAAAATCAATATAGTATACATAAATTGATGGCATTTATATATGCTAGCAATGAACAAATGGAAGTTGAAACAAATTACAGAAAATAATACCATTTACAAGGTATTTCAAATAGCAATTTCAAAGAGGAGTAACCCTGAACTAGTCTTTCTATGACTGTATGATCAGGAGAGAGATCCACACCCCTAGAAACATGCCCAGGAAATGTTTTTGCCCTTAACAGATTCTTCTAAATTCTCTTTGAACATGGAATGAGAAAACTCTGGCAGAGAGTGTTGATGAGGAAACTTATGGAGGAGGCTGGAGCGCCCTCTAGGGGCCAAAACACATTATCCTAAAAAATGCAGCACTGGCTCTGAAGGCAAATTCTTTTTTAAGAAAAAATTTTTTGATGTTATGCAATATGGCAGCATCACCAGAACGACCTCACAGAGTGAAAGATTTAACAATGCTCCTTTCATCACATGGTCATTGAGCAAATAGTGAGTGACTATTACATAGCAGGCACTTTGTAAGGTACAGGGTATACAGATGTTGAAGTTGAATTTGCTTTTTAAAAAATCATTCTTACCACAATGAAGCATGCACTGTAAAAAAAAAAAAGAAAAAAATAAAATTAAATATTAATAATTAAATAAAAAAATCATTCTTACTATGTATGTACACTGTATAGTTGCTGTCATTCTCAGTGTATTGTAAATTATATTTTTATGAGCTGTTAGAATTAAATTGAACATTAAAGCCATCTACTTTTGCCAGTAAGAAATTCCTGAAATTCTCAAATTACATAAACATTTCTAATAATCAAGACCACAGCAGAAATTTTTCTCTATTTGTTTGTTTTTAATTTTTTAACACATACATGTTTAAAGTTCTTTGCAATCTACTCTCTAAGTTAGCATGGGGAGAAAGTGAATTTTCAAAGTGTTTTCTTTATAACGAAATCCTACAGAAAAAGCAAATGCATTCGCCATGGTACTCTTTAAATGTATACCATTTTTCTGTTCATTTCATCTTGAAACTAAAGCCAGATGAAGGAAACAAGAAGAATGAACAGCACCAGATGAAGATAAATTATAAAGTTCTTTATTTGGATGTTGGGTATTATCTTAGTCCTTTTGGGCTTCTATAACAAAATACCCTAAACTGGGTGGCAATACACAGTAGAAATGTATTTGTCACACTTCTGGAGGCTGGGAAGTCCAAGATCTAGGCACCAGCAGATTTGGTGTCTGGTGAGGGCTAGCTTCCTGGTTCATAGATGGCATCTTCTCACTGTGTTCTCATGTAGTAGTTGGGGCAAGGCAGCTCTCTGGGGCCTTTTTCACAAGGGCACTAATCCCTGAGACCTCATGACCTAATCACCTCCCAATGACCTCATCTCCTAGTACTATCACGTTGTTTATTTTTCAACACATGAATTTGAGGGGGACACAAACATTCAGACCATAACAGGTACTGTACTGTCTTCATACAATGATGATAGTTAGAAAACCATTTAATCATACTAAAGAGCTGACAGTAAGTTATAATGTAGTTTATGCAAACTCTAATGAGTATATAAACATAAAATAATCCAAGTAAAAATTTAATTCACCTCTAATGCACCTGTAACAGTAGGGGCCATTTGTTTCTTATGTACCAGCTTTCACTCCCCTTTCTTCTGCTAGTGTTTCTTCTGATAGGTTTTCCTTGGGGACACATCTCTTACCCATTCTCTATTCATGGGGTTTAAGTGGAGTTAGATCTACCACCTTAGCCAGACTTGGGCAGTGACCCAGAGTTAGCCAATCAGGCCTTCAATCACACTGTTGGCCTCCATAATTGGTGCAGGATGCATACATTCTTGGGGACTTGCTGGGACAAGTAAGAAAGAGATGATCTCTTTTCTGCTGGGTCTTGAGATTACAGCCTCTGGGAGGCTACCAGATGGAGAAGAGCTGAGAGTAAAGAAAAGCAGAACTAAAAGATGGATTTCGAGAGTGGTCTGAATGAAATCGAATACCTGGATTCCAGCTGAGACTGAAGTGAAATCTATCCCAGGACTTTTAGGTTATGTGACCCAATAAATTCTACCTTCTTAAAGCCAATTTTCTGTCACTTGAAACTGTAAGTGTCCTGATTAATTCAATGTCCATTCTTCACTTAGCTCTAAGCCTGTGAATTGCTCCTGTTCTAGGGCCCAGTCACCCTAAACCTAGCCTATTCTGTTTTTAATCTCAATCTAAATTATAACTAAGATAATGGTTTGCTGCTAAAGGATATAGTTTGTTTATAAAAAGATTAATATCTTCAAAAGTAAATTCAATTGATAAATTTATGATTAGCTGAATAAACTTCATTTCTGCTAACTAGGCATTTTATGGGCAAAACAAATGACAGACTAACCCGACCTGAAATTCAGTTTGACTTCTGAGTAAATGATAGATAAAGCATGATAAGATACATAAACTTTTAACAGAATGGCTATCATTCTGTTAAAGCTGTTCAAAAGCTCGCAGACCACAAATCCAAAAAACAAGAACATTTTAGTGAGATGAAAGCATAATTTAATGGAAATACATCCAAGGGATAATGTGAGACATAGGAAGGAATGATCAACTCTGCTTACGGGGATAGGAGTTCATAGACATCTTTATAAGGGTTGGACTTGAAAGATTTTAGCAGAGATCCTTAGAAAAATCCACTATAAGAGGCCTTAGAGCCCACTGCATCCACTCCATACAACAGTGTCAAAATCTGTACTGTTAGGCCAGGCACAGTGGCTCACACCTGTAATCCTAGCACTCTGGGAGACTAAGGCGAGAGGAGTGCTTGAGGCCAGGAACTTGAGACCAGCCTGAGCAAGAGTAAGACCCCATCTCTACAGAACATAGAAAAATTAGCCAGACACAGTGGCATGGGCCTGTAGTCCCGCCTACTTGAGGGTGAGGCAGGAGGATTCCTTGAGCCCAGGGGTTAGAGGTTGCAGTGAGTGATGATGAGGCCACTGCACTCCAGCCTGGGCAACAGAGTGAGACCCTGTCTAAAAAAAAAAAAAAAAAAAATCATAAAAAAGCTTTATTTATCAACCTAAACCATTATCACTTTTCCCTCCTGAGTTTTATCAGACTTGTGTAACTTCTTTGGAGGAGGGGGTTTGAGAGGATTTGGTTATGCTTATTGCTGTATAATATATAGTATATATGTATATATGTGTGTGTGTGTATACACAAAATATGTATTTGTGTGTGTATACACACACACAAAAATTTACCCCTTTTAGATGTACAGTTCTATAAAATTTAGCAATGCCTACAATTCTGTAACCACCACCATAATCAAGATAAAGAACATTTCTATCACCTCACAATATTCCCTTTTGCCCTTTTGTGATCAATCCCCTCCCCTCACTCCCAGCCTTTAGCAACCATTGATCTGTTCTCTGTCCTTGTAGTTTTGCTCTCCAGAAGTCATATGAATGAAATCATATTGTTTTCAGCCTTTGGATTCTGGCTTCTTTCACTTCACATAATTCTTTTGAGATTTATGCATGTATCAATAATGCATTTCTCTTTTTGTTGCTGAGTAGTATTCCACTGCATGGATGTAACAGAATTTGTTCATCCATTCACCTGTGTATGGACATTAAAATTGTTTCCAGTTTTTAGTGACTACGAATAAAACTGCTATAAATATTTGCATACAGACTTCTGTGTGGACACTTATCTTTATTTCTCTTGGGTAAATACCTAAGAGTGAGATTATCAGGTCTTATGATGAGTGAATGTTTAGCCTTCCAAGCTACTCTATTTTCCGAAGTAGCTGTACCATTTTGCATTCCTACCAGCAAGGTATAAGAGTTCCAATTGCTCTACATTCATGCCACCATTTGATTTTCTTAATTTAGCCATTTTAATAGGTATGT